>JAHPZR010009331.1:27500-57500 GCA_019787425.1 Platygyra sinensis | reverse complement strand
TAAGCAAAGAACATGCATGCTTCGCACACAACTATTCTGCTTAATTAAAATTAGACGTAAACTACTTTTACATGCATTACCCCAAGCTATGGTTGCATAGGATAGGTATAGACAAATGAAAGACTAATATAACTGTTTCAATGTATGAAGATCTACAAAATATCTTAATTTGTGAATAATTGCAGTATTTTTTATCAATGTAAATACCAAGATACTTAATTTGAGTTTCATGTGCAACATTAGAAATATGAGTATATGAACTTAGTCTTGCAGATGAAATTATCATATAAGTTGTCTTAGTAAAATTTATAGATAGTTCGATAGCACTGAGGTCTTGTTAACATCGAACTTTCCGCGTTGATGGAGAGACATCTGAGCGTAAAATCCCAGAACAGTTCAAGTGTTATAATGCAAGTGAAACTGTAGGTATGGGAGTTGATATCTCATATATAAACGGATGAGGACTTCTGATTAGTTCCAAATCCGAGAAATCAAAACGAATTTGGCGACTGCGAGTCAACACTGAGATAACTCTTGGACTGACCGACGGTATCTCTACTGTGCCACTCACTATGCCCCCACTGTAAAAACATGATGTAGCAGAAAAACTATTTCTGTTGTGCTTATTCACTGTGATAAGTGTTATTTTGTCCCAAAGATAAGAATGTTAAATAAAACTGTTCACTTAAAAGTTATCAGAGAAGGGTCCTGTGAAGAACACCGGAAAATCTTGGGCGCGTTATGGTTTTAAGCTCTGGTAAACCGCTACTGTAGATTACAACTGTTTGCACAGTTGGCATTTGGATCTACTACCAGGCAGAACTTAACTCAGGAAACTCCTGAACAGTAAACTGAGAAGGGGTTTAAGTCAAACAAGACCAAGCTTGTAAGATGAAAGCGGCTGTGCGGACACATTGCAAAACGATTTATATTTGCCTCCGGCTTGAGCGAAGCTCTTGTAAGTACATTAGACGGCGGGTGATTTAAGAGCAACTAAATATCGTCGATTTTCGATGATCAAACAGTCTCGGTTTTTGCTATCGACAAAACGAACTACAGCAAGACATGTTATAATGGAGCTAGTAAAACCGCGCTATCATAATCTACATAAATGGGCATCATGCTTCAATGATGACTGAAGGCTCGTGGCTTGAGCAATGTAACTTCGCGTCGCCATTTCCGTGGGCTACAGTATTACATGTATAAATGTATTCGATTTCGAGTTTTGATGTCCTTGGGAAGTTAGCTTAAGCCGGAACACTAGCGTTGCTCTTGGCTACGTCTCCAGCAACTGTTACGCTTTTTTAATGCCCTGTAAACTTTCTGAGTGCATCATAACTCGCTGATCTTCGCACCTGTTTTAATACATGTATTTCGAACTCTACTAACGGGTCCATAAACGTTTAGAACGTGAATTGCTTCCAGATTCCGGATTTGGTTATGTAAACCGGTTATTGGTTTCAAGGATGTAACAAGCTTATACTTTATATTCATGATTCTGACTCGTGGTTAAAACTATGATGAAGCACAATGATCAAGCAATAGTGAACCCTGTCAGTGAGGACTCGCGAATACAGCCCGATTGGATTGCCAAAGCACGGTGGATAGCAATATAGGCCTTTGAAAAAACCTCGCATCAGCGTGAGCGTAAGACAAAGTATTCGAAGTCGCTTGTAACTTGCATTTTGTACTTGACTGCAAAAGTAATCCTGCACCGATTATTAACGTTGTATCTCACGCTGGCCTGTGTCAAATGACAATCAGTGAAAACTTGCAAAACGCCTTACCTGTAAAACTCCACTCATGAACAGTTGAGGGTTCCTTTGAGGGATCGTTCGTCCACACGTGCTTCGGTGCGCTCAACTGTTCAACCCTTGTCTCAACAAAGGGCTGTGTTTCTTCGGAAAGAGGTCCTGTGCATCTTAACTCGGACTGAATTAACTCGTCAATGTCATTTAGAGTTTCTTCCCAATCCGAGTCAAACTGCATAGAGCTAATTTGGAAAGTCGGACACTGTGAGTTGTTGTGAGATCTGTGAAAAGGCGTTTCCAGGATAAACCAATTCTGCAGATCAAGTGGTTGGTGGATTGATTGTACGACTTCTTGAGAAGAATTCATTTCTGGCGTCACGTTTTGTTCAGCGGCTGCTTACAATTTCGTGGTCGGTTGCAGACTTCCGCGGTGAGTTTTGTTTTGGAAGCTACCGTGGCCCCCAGTGTACGATCATAAGTCTTATCTTTTATCGAAGCAGGTATCGTAAACGACTACGTTATACGTCTGTTCGATAGCAAGGCTGTAGCTCAAATGGGGATTGAAAAACAGTTTTTGTTGCTAGTCAATCTGCTGTGACATCCTTTACACTCAACTGGACACGTGAGGTCCACAAAGTTCACATACTGTTGCCACCTACTCCAAGTGGGGGATTTAGGAATTTAGTGACACTTGGGACCTTACGATTTCTTATTGCTATTATTCTTTTTTAATTTTTGACTTCTTATGCACGCTATGTTTTCGCGTGACCACCACCCGCCAATGAGAGCGTGCCAGACAAAAGATGAACGCATTTCAATTTTAACACCTTTGAACGATGTAAATAAGTTGATTTTAGGGTGAAGTGGATATGATTTAGGCTTTTTTATGAACTTGTAATTCTGGCTTCAATCCAGACTATTACCCAATCTCCAAGTCCTGCATTTAAGTTGAGCCATGTAAGTTGTTTTACTCTAAATAACGAAGAAAAAAATTGCAGCTTGTAGCTAGAGCTTACAATCATGGTGGACCTGATTGAGCAATAGTGTTAAAATTTAGTGCTGTCAGCTTCCTATTGTGTCTAAATTCAAGTGTTAAAAGCAACAAACTGACGCCCAAATTTATCTACCAAAAGGCCCGCACGGAAGTATCAACCAAGCTGAGTGTTCCGGTTTTAGTCAAAAGGCGTACGATAGTCTAGTGATTGTGCAATATTTATTATATAGTTCATTCGACGTTCGCTTTCTCTCTATGTGTTCCATTTTCAGTCTCCAGGCGTAAAGTTGTTATTCCTGCATCGTACCGTTCAACCCACTGGTTTATATATCTCAATGCTTGATCCATGCTTGGTTACGAATCTTACGACTGCTTCGCAGCTCGCGTGATTTGCTTATGACGGACTCGTACAGGAGGCCGTCCGGGGTCAAAGAATCTAGAAAACACTTTATAAATAATTCACTCTTAACGGTCGTGATTGTTAAGTACAGCTAACTTTGGAATAGTTATTTTTATCTTCTGGATTTGGCCAGTGCAGAAGATTTAGGTTTCAGCTCAAAGAGTATCTGGAGTTAAGCATTTCGTTTGAAAACTCAGAATGGCATTGATCATCTATGCGGTCGTCTTCTGGGTTATTAATGCATAATCAAGGCGTCACGTACTCAAAACAAATTTCAAATGACCGAACGGTTACCTAATGCAAAGTTCTAGAAAGTACTCGATCGACCTACAACGTGGCTATAATCAACACGTTACTTCATGTGTTAAAGCAAGAAAGTGCCACACTTTTTGAAACAACGAATTGCTGCAAAAAAGACTTTCAAAGTATGCCATAGATTCACCTAGAAAAAAACTTGTTGCTTGTTACAACTCGACGCCAAAGTCATTCTTGTAAGAAGGGGTTAAATTTTCTGTGACGGGTTTCCATAGTAACCTTAAGGGAAACAATTCACGGGACAAACACGTGGATTTTAATAGAAATGAAATGTCATGAAATGTGCTTACGCAAGCTATTAAGTCTCTCATAAAACGCCAATTTTAACCGGTCTTTGCTGGCTTGCTCTACCTTTAGCAATGCAGAAGGCTTGCATGGACTGTAATGTTAATCATTACAACAAAATTTCGAAAATCTCAGTTGAAAGTATCTTATGCTTGCCGCAAGAATAATTTTTCAAATTAACGGAAATGCTTGAGAGGCACTGGCGTCCTTCAAAAGGTCCCTCAGGCAAACAATTGTTTTTCTTTGTTTTAAGAATGTACATTATTCACGCCCCTGCCGGGCTGAATATTCTCTCTTCTGACTCTAGGCGTAAAATATTCTTGTGTACATTCTTAGATTACTAAGTAGGTCAAGTGTATTTCTGTTAAATACTAAAACCGGATGTGACCAGGAATTGAATTATGAAATAGAAATGTATGGTATCTGAACTGAACTTCTATGGCAGCAATAGTTATCTTAGTATAGGTCGGCTAAATATAGTTTACACCATGAGGATGATCTTGTTTAGCCAAGAGACTATGATCACCTCATAGTCTCTTGGTTTAGCTCAATCACGTAGAAGTGATTCAAATCACTGATAGAAAACTGGAAACCTGAATTTAATTGATTACGTATCATCCTGCTCACCTGCTCTCCGTCTAAGAAGTCTAAGAAGCTGACCCGTCAAATCTAAACTCCACGAATATACGCCTTTTATTTGGAGATGGTAAGAAAAGTTAAGAAGTAAGTGAAGTTTCGAATTATTATACATCACAAACTAATGATTGAAAGTGGTAGACTCTGAGCCAGAAATGGCTCTACCCTACTTGATTTACTCAAGATTTAATCTTAATTTAAGACTGATGTAACTTAATTGTTCTACCCCACACTTTTCGTTTTGAACATTGTTGTTATTTCATCTTGTAAAGTTGTACTTATTCTACTAACGGAACTGATGAAGTCTTGGTTATGCAGACGAAACTACTCGTTGCTGTTCATGAATTAGGGACAAATCTGCCTTCGCTTTCTGCATTCCCGTGTGATAGCTGCCGTGTTAAAACAATGATCATGATGTATGATCATGAAGGTTATCAGTAGGGGGCTTAGGTTTCATTACAACCAGTGTAAAACTAGGTATGTTTAAACTAGTTTAGTTGATCAGCTCAGGCTATCTCGGCTAAAACTGCAATCAGTTTAACTCTTGCTTTCAGTAGTTAATATACTCTGGTCAAAATTGTTTCCATTAGTCAATAGACAGCACGATTGGGCTAGATTGGCTTCATTTTTCATCTTCCTGACAAATTTTGAAAGACTAGCTTGCGTGTTATTGGCATTAGTTAAATCAGTCATAACCTTCAGTAATCTGGAAATTAGATTTACAGTGGTAATTTCAAATCAGTGGTGACACCAGTATAGGTTTCAGTACAACCATTGTAAGCCAAAGTATGCTTGAGAAAGGAACTCTCCTATACTAAATGAATAGTACGTTTCTTGTATCTGCTTGTCATTGGAAGGTATTGGCAGTTTGTGATCTAAAAGGATACTTCAAGGTTACAGGATGCTTTGGTTTCATTATAACCAGTATATGAAAGTAAATGAAATAAAGAACCAAATAACAGAAACACCAAAAGATTGCAATTAGCAGTAGAACTTAATACAGATTAATGAAATGCATGGATAATTCTCTTTTGAATGAATAGGGAGTTAGAATCTTAAATCTCTCATCAGTTTTATTCCATAATGTAGGTCCATTGTATCGAATATTAAATTTACCATAGTTTGTTCGAATTTTTGGAACATAAAATGTTGTCCTAGTTCTCATCTTCCTTATAAAGTTTGAAAGACTATCTTGCCTATTTCTTGTAAAATTAGTTAAATCACGAACTCCAATTAGCCTGCAGTAATCTGAAAATCAGATTGTAAGTGGTAATTCCAAAGCATTGGTGACACCAGCTTTTAAACTAGTATAGTAACCCGAAAAGTGAGAGGTAAAACAGTGTTCTTTTCATAGATTCACTTACATACTTCACCATGCACGAGTTTATTACGAACTCACATCGTGACAAGCTCCCAGTTGGCTTAAAAGCTCAGTTGGTAGAGCACCGCACCAGTACTGCAGAAATCATGTCTGGTAATCTCGTTCAAGCATATCATGTTTTTTAGTTTCAGGCTTAAATTTTACAGCTGCCTAAGATGTGTAAATGACTGAGATGATCTTTCATGACTGCATACTGTTCCTGATTATAAGATATCATACATGCTTTACATAGTAGTTCAGCTTTAAATCGAAAGAGACTAGAGAATAGCCTGGTTGTTCACATAATGTATATGCCCAGGATTTAATCAATGTTTAATCAACTGCTTACTTTCTAATAACTCTTACTGATGTAAAAGTACTGAAAGGGGTTCATTCATATGATTGGTTAGTTAGAAGTGAATCCAAACCAAGAATAAAAATACAATCCGCCAGTGCACATTTACAAGTTATCACTAAAGGAAACGACTGAAGGCACAGCTTACAGCTATCGACTGTATAATTTTCAAGTATAAAACAATCATATCCTTTACTTATGATATCTACAAAGTGGAATATAAATTCGGCCAAACGTTTGATGAAGTACGCATGATGTGTATAATGGAGTTAAGGCTAATATTTTAAACGTTAAGCCAGAAAAAACCGGTAAAGAACTCTTGGGTTGACTCTAACTCTACTGTGTCGCCATATAAACATGATGTAACGTACAGGAAAACTATTTTTGTTGTACTGATTTACTGTGGGAATGTTCATTTAGCTCCAAAGTTGAGACTTTTGACTAAATGTTTGCTTAACAGTTATCAGGGACCTGTGAAGAACACCGGAAAGCTCCGGAAAGTTTTGAACGTGTTATGATCATTAGCTTTGTAAGCCGCTACTCTAGCTTATATAACCGATGCACCTTGGCCGCATTTGAATCTACTACCAGGCAGAACGTAACTGAGGAAACACCTGAACAGTAATTTTAATTTCACAAGGTTAACGGGGGCGAAACAGCTGAGCGGACACATTGCAAAACATTTTCTTTGCCTCGCTTGAGCGAATCTCTTGACACTATTTAGACGGAAGATGACTTTCTAAAAGCTGATGTTAATAACAAAGTAAACTAAATATCTTGGATTAGCCAAGTGAGTGCACTACCTTTTTTTAACGAATAGCTGCGAATAAGGGTTTTAAAAAATGTTTTAAATTGCTGAGAAAGAAACTTGTTCCTGGTTACAGCTCGACGCGGAAGTCATTGTTGTAAGAGAGGGTGAAATTTTGCTAGGTTTACATAGTAACCTGGTGAAACAGGAAACGGGACAGACACGTGGATCCAGTCCGAAGTTATGTATAGTAATGAAATGTCATGAATTGTGCTTATATTAATGTTCCCAACCCATAACACTTACTATAATATATAGCTAATGTATCAGCACACAACTCAACCAGACTGTAGGGAAAAGAGGTGAAGAATGAAGTATTCCAACAGAGGACAGTTGGTCACTTTTCCTGGGGGTGGAATTTTCCCCAGGGTAACTTAATTAAGAGTAGCAATAATCCTCACTAGAGGCTGATAATCCTTAGGTTAATGCATTAGAGTGATAATCCTCTAGGTGGTGATCATCCCCCTGGGTATAGTGAGTGAGAGGTGGTAATCCTCTCTATAGAGCTAAGTGATAATCCTCCAGGGTGTGGAAAGGGGAAAAACATATCTAGTGGTTAAACCCTGTTTTAAGGAGTAATAAGAGTTCCCTGGGTAAAGGGTGCCCTGTATGGGAGCACCTCATCCCAAATCCATCTTATTGAACTTCAAGGATAAACTGAAACTATCAGTAATCACTGGACCATAAGAATAAAATGACAATAGTAGCATTGGTAAAGAACTTTAAAACTGGAACTATGCTCAGGTCTAGATATTAGGTCTAAAACCCATAACCCCGCGTCAACAGCTGGCCAAAGTCGATCCACTCCCTTTAATCCTTTAAGAGTAGAACCCGTGAATTGTGTAAGAAATCTTGGTGCTTGGTTTGATTCGATATTGTCTATGGAAACTCATATCAACAAAGTATATACAGTTCTGGATTTTATCATCTGCATAACCTCAGAAGAATAAGAAGATACCTGTCACAAGATTCTAGTAAATCTTATCCATGCGTTTGTCACAAGTCGGCTGGACTACTGCAATAGTCTCATGTATGGCCTCCCGCAGTGAGAAATTTCAAACTTACAGAGAGTACAGAACGCTCTTGCTCGCATTGCTCTTGAACTAAGTAAATTCTGCCACGTAACTCCTGCACTGCGACTTCACTGGCTACCTGTCGTAAAGCGAATTCAATCCTTCTTCTCACTTTCAAGGCTATTCACGGTCTCTCTCCTCCCTACATCAGTGAACTTATAACTGTCAAACCCAAATCTACTTAGCGTCTCCGCTCAATCAGCAGTATTCTGCTGCTACCTCCTATGCAAAATGCTGCCTACACTTGGTGCTCGCTCCTTTGCTGCTGCTGCCCCTGCGCTTTGGAACAAACTGCCTGCCGATGTTAGGGATGTTGTTTCCTTAAATAGTTCAGTAAGAAATGAATTGAGGCCTTTCTTTTTAACGAATCACTATAAATTTTATTTTTTTACTTTTCCTCCATTCAATATTGTATTTAATTTTATATGAGATTTTTGTGAAGCACTTTTGATCACATCTGGAAAGAGCGCTATGGAAATTTTTAACTTATCATTATTTTATTAGATGAAGTGTCATAGCAAAACCGTCAGAGGGGAAGAAAACAGGTTCTGGAATGTTCTGCAAATTGTAAACCACAGGACGAATGAATATATATTTTTTAATTTCTAGGCTAAAGATCTCTTCAAATTGATAACGACCTTTTCAATGAATCACGTCTATACTTGTCAAGCTCGGAACGACGTTCTAACTCGGAAACAGAATGCATTCTCTTCGATATTTGTCGTTGCAGTCTTGGTTGTCTACAAACTCCTTGAATTAAATGAGCTCTGATCGTCGATTTCTTTTTTCGTTCAAAAAAGCAGTGGCCACAAGCCCACCAAAAGTTTTTATCAGTGGACTTTTTTCTCGTGGCCTTCTTCCGACGATCCCCAATCTGCATAGATCGCTTTGCCACCAGCTTCAACAAAGCAGGAAGCTCAGGCTGTTCCACAACATAACGGATTCTTGGCTCGTGACTGTAGTATGATGCGACCTGAAAATGGAACCAGACGATTTACTTTAAACATACATTTACTAATATTGAAATAAAAACAAGAGTCCTATACATATTGACACCTTTCGTATTAGGCATTTCGTTTGGAATTTTAAGTCCACCATTCAGGCAAGGTTTTAACCTTAAAT
This sequence comes from Platygyra sinensis, assembly GCA_019787425.1. Lineage (NCBI taxonomy): Eukaryota > Metazoa > Cnidaria > Anthozoa > Scleractinia > Merulinidae > Platygyra > Platygyra sinensis. The sequence continues at coordinate 48,401 of JAHPZR010009331.1, read as the reverse complement.
ACCATGAAGCTTTAAAATTTTTCATGGTATTTTCTGTTTTGATAGGCCTAGAATTTATAGAACATTGTTTACAGCCAGCAAATTGTAGACCGAGCCTGGAACTTCGAGTTGGCTCCTATAATAATATCTGACGGATGTGCTTACCAGATGTCTCTCTAAGACTGTGTTTGGTTGCAGTATTGTTCTCTCTTCTTCCGAGGGATCTTTTCTTAAACCGTCGTCCTTTCTATCAAGGTTGAAGTTTGATAGTTCTGGACTCAGCTTATTTGAGACATTGTCATCTTTCATTATGGTAGTGCCTTGTAGCCTAGCTGAATTAAAGCAGATAAAGCATGTTTTTTTACTAGGTATACTGTGATCATTTTAATCAACAATTCAGCTATACCAGGTCTGTTGAGAGGGTGCATTTGTTGCCTGCGACTATCAAAACTAGTTCATGACCTTTCAGTGAAAAAAATATGTAACTACACGAGTAGAATCCTGGTCACTAACGAGTCACAAAAATCTGGCCAAAATTAACTGGGTGGTCATATTATAGGGGTTCTTTAAATAACTGAATTAGTTCAGTTTTTGTCGATCCGGGCCAGAATAAGGTGTCCATAATAACGAGGTGACCGTATTAACTTGGTGGTCGTACGTAAGGCGGCGTTCCACTGTACTCGAGCTACATGCACATGTACAATTTTCTGGTGATTATATTTTTTGCGTCTTGTCAAACTGATCAAGGAAGTTACGAAAAGAAATTGAAAAGTCATCAAAGAAGTTTGAATTGTGAAGCCTGTGTTTTGGAAACTTATCCAATCTGGCTTTCACTATGTCTTTAACTCATTGTCTTCATGGTCAGTCTCAAGTGGTCACGATGCTAACTATATAGTGAAAGTCAAGATATAACATTGAGAAAGTATCATTCTAGAAAATCTATCTTAATTATCTTACCCTTCTTATTCTGTCTACTTTCTCGAAGTGTAGTTACATCAGTGTTCGCAATGGTCTTGCTTTCTGGAACCGCGATCTTACAACTAAGATTTTGCGCTTTGCAAACACTTGCACCATCTGTGATGAGATCAACAAAGTTCTAAAAGGTTTGGATCATTACTTTTGAAATTAATTATAGTTATGCGCATTTTTATTTGTCAAACATTTGCAAACGTGCTAATGATGATCGTATAATTCAGTCGACAAGACCATGAATACCTTGATATTTCTGCTGTGCACGTATTTAACTGTGCACACTTGTATCAGTCAGATATCTTAGAATATCTGTCCAGTAATAAGAATACGATATGCTAGTATCAATCTATTAACGCTCTATTACGAATGCCGTTTTCTTATTAGCTACGCTTGTCACTGTTCTATAGTAGATAGTGAACAGCACAGCAGTGCGCATTTGTTAACAAAATGGCGACCACCTTATTGCCCCTTTCGTAGTGCCTTTGAGACAGGGAAAGAGAAAGAGGTGTTAATAGGCCAGGTAATAGTCCAGTCACCTGCACTCCTTCTCTTGTAATTGGCTTTAGTCGTAACTCGAAAAGGTCTGGAATTAGCACTGGCTGTCAATCCCGAGATCAACTCTATTGTAAAGGTCAGTTCCCATTTATTTCGCTCTGCGACGTCAGCTTTCTCCAACCGGTAGAAATGACCCCCACGTTGTTTCTTGTAAACTGAACCAAGATCTACACAAATGACTCGTCGATTCGTCTCGCTTTGCAAACTGCTGATTTCTAGCTCAACAGGACCTGTTAGAAGTGTCAATCCAAATAGATACATGAGACTACACTTCCAAAGGTCCCGAGGTTCGTTACTTTTGGAAGTATACGGTATATAGTTTTTAAAGAAAGCCCGCAACTCTAGTTTGATTGACATTATGCAAATATCACATTGCTTACCACTAGTGTCATGCGTTCTTATAGCAGCTCTTGCACACCTCTGTACATGTACGCACACGTTAGTGATTTCCACGGACGCCCGGATCACAACAGTCACCTCAGGATTTTCAAGTCGATATTCTAATCCGGCAGCTACTTTCTTAGTTTTCTTGTCATAGACATCTTTAAGGTCAATAATCTGGACCTCTACGTTCACCTCCAGCTCCTTGCTTTGGGCCTCAGGATTCATGGGTGTAGCAGCCTCGTGAAGCTGTCGCCTAATTGTTTCACCAGAGTCACCTAATAGATGCAAAAGCCCTCATCAAATTCTAGTGTTTTTGAACAAAAGGTGACCCAACATTAATTAGCTGGGTAATTGGTGCTTGGATGAAAAAGTGTATCTTTAAATGAAAAACATGCATGTTAAGAAAATACAAGAGTTAACAGTCTCCAAATCTGTTTACCCAAGAAAGAAGTTAGAACATCTTTTGCCCCTCTCCTTCTTTGGCTTTCTTTCCTTTTTATTGAGGTTACCTAAATGACAAGTTAGGATTCGAGCCCGAACTTAAGTTTGGACGCCATCTTAGACTCGAGCCAGGTCCTTTGCAAGGATTTGAGCCAGGGCTAGATCTTGGCCCGTGAAAATCTTACATAACAACGGCGGGAACCAGTTTAGACTTTTCGTGACATTTTATTTGAAGGTAATTCCGACTTTTCACTTTAAGGTTACTGTAGACGTTCAGAGTTCCTTTCGGAAAATGCTTTGTTTACGCGCTGCTTTAAAGAAAACCGTGGTAAACTATATATCATTGGAAAGCTAATAAACTGTGTAATCCGGTAAAAAACAATATATCTTGCAATTTTGGTTTTGATAGGCACTCGCAAAAATGATCGTATCTGCTAAACTGAATTACCAGCCTTTGTGTTACCGCGGACATCCAGACTGACTAAACATTATCAATCAGGAGATGATGGGCTAACAAAGTGTGTGAGGCTTTTTCGATATCTCAAATTCTCCTGCTTTTACGCCCTCTTACGTGACGAAGATCGGCAAATACTCTATTCGCCAAGTTCAAAATAGATTTTCTCAGCAACCAGTAGGAATATCGAAAAAGCCACACTTTGTGGTTCATCACCTGCTGATTGACACGGAGCGGTTTGTTTGGCCGTACGTGATAACATGAAAGCAGGTAATTCAGTTAAGCAAACATCGTCAGTTTTGCATCTAAGGGGTTGCGTGCACTTACCATTACAGCAAGTCTTTAAAATAATCATGTCTCCAAATTCTACATTTTATAAGCTTCACAGTGATATATACTTTACCAAGGTTTTATCGCCAGCGATGCGCGTACGAACGCTTTTCCGGAAGACACTCCTGAAGGTCACAGTTAACAACCCCATGGGTTTGCTTGCGTTTACCTTTCATTTTGTAGTTTTGCCGAAATAGAAATAAAACGGAAAAATTAAAAAAAATCGAGTGCCCGCTCAAGTTTCAGCTCGAGTCCAGCTCGATTCCTGGTGTTGATATTGGTTTGTCTTGTTTATATTACTCGTTACACTGAGGAAAAATATTTTGGGAAAATTTCCTTATCTTTATATGCTTACATTTATCCACATGAATTGGAAGAATAAAAAAATACCAAAATTACAACCATGTTCCAGCGTTTACAAGAACCTTCATTTATATCTGACATAACTTAGTTCCATACAGAACTTCTATGACAACAATAGGCCGGGTTTCCTAGTATTGGTCGGCTAAATATACTTTTCACATCATCAGGATGATCTTGCTTAGTTCAACCTAATAGAAGTGATTGAAATCACTATTAGAAAACTGGAAACCTGAATTTAATTGATTACATGTCATCCTGCTCACCTGTTCTCTTTCTAAGAAGCTGACCCGTCAAACCTAGACTTAACAAATATACGCCTTTTATTTGGAGTTGGTAAGAAAGTTGAATGAAAGGAAGAAGTAAGTGAAGTTTCGAATTCTACTGCGGAATGAAGTCTTGGTTATGGAGACGAAACTACTCGTTGCTGTTCATGAATTGGGGATAAATCTGCCTTCTATTTCTGCATACCCCTGATGGCGACAGTGTTGACAATGACGTATCGTTGTTTGTTATTTTTGCACTTATGACTTTTTAATGTTTTTGTTTTAAAACGTTTAGGTGGTAAATGTTAAAATACGTAACAGGAGAGATGAATTGATTAAAAAGTTGGTCGCTAAAAGATTTTTAAAACACATTTGTAAAAGTGAACGACGTTTCGGCGCTACGTTTCGCCATTATCAAAAAAGAAAAGTGAAAAAGTGAAAAAGAAAAAGTGTAAGGTGTAAAATGAATATATAATATTTGAAAAATACATTAAATATTTGCGGGTCCTATGAGTATAATCCCCAAGGTAAAAAACATAAAAAGAAAAATAATAATAGTAAATAAATGTACAATAGTGTCACGTAAACAGTTTTCCGCGAATGGAGTCGGCTTGCGTGTTAAGAGAAGGCTTGATGTCCTTCATGTACAACACCTCACACACTAAACAGTCAAACGTGCTGTTACATTACCTCAGAACTTTGAAAAAGTGGTCAGTCTTTGTTCTGCTGTTGCCATGCTGTGTTTCAAGGTGTTTCCCAATGGCTGAATGACGGTGTTCACCTATGCGTTGATGTAGGTGTCGGGCAGTGTACCCGACATAGTTTGCATCGCACAAATCACATTGAAATAAATATACAACGCATTGAGTGTTAACACTCAGGGTTTGTGACAGTTTTCTGCTTGTAATGACTGGTTTTACTGGTTTTACGTGGCTCCCAGAGAATAGATATTTTTGTGTACGCGATCGGCTGATCGCTGATCTTTAAAGGGCAATACTATGTAAACAGATGGGTCTGCTGAAGGCTGCGCTATCCGAAAACATTGGTTGATTCCAGCATAAATAAGTTCAACCAGGAACCAGATGAAGATATACACACGGTGCCTTCAGTAGACCCAGTGTATGAGATGTTGTACATAAAGGACATCAAGGACTTAAAGGACATCAAGCCTTCTCTTAACACGCAAGCCGACTCCATTCGCGCCAAACTGTTTACGTGACACTATCGTACATTTATGTACTATTATTATTTTTCTTTCTGTGTTTTTTACCTTGGGGATTATACCCATAGGACCTGCAAATATTTAATGTATTTTTCAAATATTTTTATATTCATTTTAGACCTTACACTTTTTCACTTTTTAACTTCATAATGGCGTAACGTAGCGCCGAAACGTCGTTCACTTTTACAAAGTGTTTTAAAAATCTTAACTTTTTAATCAAATATTAAAATGCCACAATTATGGTTAATATCTCGTAATATCTTATCATCTTGTAATATCTTAGCCTGTAAGTGTTAATGATTGCAGACTAAATTGGACGACACGATGTCCTGTTACCAATTAATCATAACAATTACAATTTCCCATAAAAGTAAAAGTTTCATTTGAAGCAGAGCTTAAAAATCAGTTTAACATCATAATTAAAAAAAAAAAACAAAACAGTCACTGGAAACCGTAAACCTCCACAATTTTACAAAGTCAGTCTCTTGAATTGGTTACTATAGTGATTGTAATCAATGTTGTGATTGGTGAATTTAGTGGAGAGGACTTCAGATGATTTGCCCTGGTAACTGTCCGATTACAACTTAATTAGAACAAAATACAGCAGTTTATGCACCAATCACATTTGAGAAAATTGTAGTTGTTATGATTAGAGTAATAAATATTGTAGATTTTTTTTTAGTTTTTCTTAGGCCACAAGTTTCTAGACTACTAAGGTTTATTGTAATTAATGATTACATTATAAGGATCTTAGGCGTACACATGGCCCCTCTGGACACAGCTGAATGATGTACCCTATTTTAAAATAAAGTTCACTTACTTAAATAAAGCTCACTTACTAATACTGTCTATTAACAATTGCATGAGAAGATTGATTGAAAACACTTTCATGAAGAAAGACCGGCTGTGAATGCTCAGAAAGTATGTGGCAGTGCTTTTCAATTCAATTTAATTCAATTCAATTATATGTATTGTACAATTCAATTCAATACAATTTAGGTATCAATCAATCAATCAATCAATAAACTTTATTTACGTGTCTAAAAATTTCTGGTCAGCCCGAAGGCCCACTAATCGGGAACACTCCCAATGAAATTACTAATAAATTAAGTTAAGTTAAGTTAAAAGTTACCCATCACTACTTATGGCATATAAACATATTTAAAATTCCATTAGTATTTATAAATTCAGACTAAAGTATAGCAGTTTCTTCCTATACAACTATACTCACCTACACTGAATGAATGGTACATTTTTTGTATCTGCTGGCCATTAGAAATTGTTAACAGTTTTTTATCTGGGAGGTTACTTGAAGGGTACAGGATGTTTGGGTTTCATTACAACCAGTTTGAGACAAGATATGTTGAAATGATTGTAATTGACCAACTCATTGCTGTAAAAATGGAATCAGTTTAACTCTTGCTGTCAGTAGTTTATATATTCTGGTAAAAAATGTGTCCATTAGTCAGCTGACAACACAACTGGACTAGATTGACTTCTTTTGTCATCTACCTTACAAAGTTTGAAAGACAAGCTTGCCTATTACTTGTAAAATTGGTTAATCAAAAACTTCAATTATCCTGCAGTAATCTGGATATCAGATTAAAAGTAGTAATTTCAAACCAGTGGTGACACCAGTTTTTAAAATAGTGAGAGAAGTACTGTTCTTTTCATATTATATAAATAATAATAATAATAATGATTATAATAATAAAATATTAACTTTATTTATATAGCGTTTATATCATTAACTGTTCTAGGCGCTTTACAACACAACGAAAAATGTATTAAAATTACGTGTTTAAGCATAAACATTAGATACAAAGCTAGTTATAAATCAAGAAAAAGCTTGGTGAAATAAATATGTCCTTAAATCTTTTTAAAAGAATTCAAACAATTGGCATTTCTTAAAGATGGAGGTATGCTATTCCATAACTTAGGTCATGCAATAGAAAATCGTCGATCGCTATATATCCACTTACATTCACCATCTACGAGTTTGTTACGAACTCACATTGTGACTAGCTCTCAGTTGGCTTGATGGCTCAGTTGGTAGAGCACTGCACCAGTGTTACAGAAATCCTGTCTGGTAATGTCGTTCAGTTTTTAAATTTTACAGCTGCTTACTGAGATGTGTACATAGCTCATTGGAAATTGAGTCTAAGAGGGTGACAAACTCATGCTTAAACAATAAATTTCAGCGTAAATTAAGATTATGTTAAAGGAACGACAAGAAATAATCTAAAACAAGAGGCCGAGAGGCCTTATATTAGTGCCGTCGTTTTTTTCAGTTTGCATCATTGGTTTGTGCGCGAAGAGGAAGGCCCGGTAACGAAATTAAGTGAAAATAGTGAATGTTCTTTTCCAAAGAAAAGAGAAACCTTAGTTCTTATGATTGTTTTTAGATTAAGTTGAGTTGAATCGTGAACAGTTAGGCTGAAAACTTTCATTATGGAACATATATTTTGAGGTCTTTTATTTTGATATAAAGTCGCCCTAGTCTAGCTTTGCACTATTTGCACAACCTCAGGCCATTGAACGTTTGTAGAATAAATTCTGGGCATTTTTGTCTGTTTTTTTTTGGGGGGGGGGGGGTGAGGGGGGGGAATGTTCAAGTTCCGCACATGCCACAAACAAAGATTCGGCTTTTGTGACAGTTCGCGTTTCTTTTAGGCTACGATGACATTTACGACCGTCACAACACTTAAAATTTGTTGGAATAGTTTTCCAAAGTTCAGATGAAACAAAGGGGAAAGTAGAGGTCCCATATGTATTATTTGCTTTTGGCCTATGAAAATCTTATTTGGACTGGAAGCAAATCGGGTATTGTGGGTATGTATTTCTGAGGCTACAGTTAAGGTTCTATGAAATATTGTTGGAATGTTTGTTGAACCAATTAGAATTTTATGCGTAAAGAGAGCTACTTTAAATTTGTACACATTTTCAAATTTTAGAATTCCTGAAAGATTTTAATATGGTGCAGCATAATCTCTGCTATAAGCAAAGAACATGCTTTGCACACAATTATTCTGCTTAATTAAAATTATACGTAAACTAGTTTTACATGCACTACCCCAAGTTATGGTTGCATAGGATAGGTATGGACAAAAGAAAGAATAATATAACTGTTTCAATGTATGAAGATCTACGAAATATCTTAATTTGTGAATAATTGCAATATTTTTTTTGCTAATTTATTGTTAATGATGTGTTGAATCTGTGGTCCCCAGTGTAAATTTTAATCAATGTGAATACCTAAATACTTTATTTGAGTACTATGTGCAACATTAGAAATCTTAGTCTTGCAGATGAAATTATCATATAAGTTGTCTTTGTAAAATTTATACAGTAGATAGTCACGGTTTGAAGCTTACAGTTCGGTATCTTGTTAATATCGAACTTTCCACAGAGATGGAAAGACATCTGGGCGTAAAATCCCAGAAAAAGTCCAAGCTCCATAGCTGCAGGTATGGGAGTTCATATCTCACATATAAACTGGTTCGTCAAATTATTAGCAAATCCGAGAATCGTGAATATGATGACTGCGAGACAACAACAATGAGATAACTCTTGGGCTGACCGTGAGTTCTACTGTGCCCACTCACTACGCCCCCATAAAAACATGATGTAGCAGAAAAACTATTTCCGTTGTACTGATTTACTGTGATAGGTTTCATATTTTTCCAAAGTTAGAATTAAATAAAACTGTTCCCTTAAAAGTTATCAGAGCGGGGTCCTGTGAAGACGGACACCGGAAAATCTTGGACGTGTCAGTTATGGTCATTAGCTTAGTAAGCCGGTAGGGTAGATTACAACAGATGCACCTACGGGCCGCATTTGAATCTGCTACCAGGTAGACCTTAACTCAGGAAACTCCTGAACAGTAAACTGACAAGGGGTTTAAGTCAAGCAATCGTGGATTTTTGTCGTTGAGACAGTCTCGGTTTTTGCTATTGACAAAACGGGCTACTGCAAGACATGTTATAGTGGAGCTCGTGAAACGCGCCATGATACTCTTCATAAATGGGCTTGAGCAATGTAAACTTCGCTTCGCCATTTCCGTGGGCTGCAGTATTACATGTACAAATGTATCCGCTATCGAGTTATGATGTTCTTGGGAAGTTAGCTTAACCCGCTTAAAGCCGGAGCACTCAAGAAACTAGCGTTGCTCTTGGCTACGTCTCGAGCAACTATTATACGCTTTTTTAATGCCCTGTAAACTTTCTGAATGCCGTCATAACTCGCTGATCTTCGTACCTTTTTTAAAACATGTATTTCGAACTCTACTGACGAGGCTATAAGGTTTAGAACGTGAAAAGCTCCCAGATTCCGGATTTGGTTATGTAAACCGGTTATTGGTTTTAAGGATAAAACTAGCTTATACTTTATATTCATGATTCTGACTCGCGGTCAAAAGGAAGCACAATGATCAAGCAAAAGTGAACCCTATCAGTGAGGACTCGCGAATTCAACCCGAATAGACTGCCAAAGCACGGTGGATAGCAATATAGGCCTTCAAATACTTTGTCTTACGCTCATGCTGATGCGAGGTTTTTTCCGCAAGTCGCTTCTAACTTGCATTTTGTACTTCACTGCAAAAGTAATCCTGCGCCGATTATACCATTGTTGCATCCCAATGCACACTGGCCTGTGTCAAATGACATTCAGTGCATGAAACTTGCAAAACGCCTTACCTGTAAAACTCCACTCATGATCAGTTGATGGTTTCTTTGAGGGATCGTTCGTACACACGTGCCTCGGTGCGCTCAACTGTTCAACCCTTGTCTCACCAAAAGGCTGCGTTTCTCCGTAAAGAGGTCGTGTGCATCTTAATTCGGACTGAATTAACTCGTCAATGTCATTTAGAGTTTCTTCCCAATCCGTGTCAAACTGCATGGAGCTAATTTGGAAAGTCGGACTCTGTGAGTTGTTGTTAGATCTGTGCAAAGGCGTTTCCAGGATGAACCAATTCTGCAGATTAAGTGGTTGGTGGATTGATTGCACGACTTTCTGAGAAGAATTCATTCCGACGCGTTTGTTCAGCGGCTTCTTAGACCTTCTTATAATTTCGTGGTCGGTTAAAGGACTTCCGCGGTGAGTTTTGTTTTAGAAGCTACCGTAGCCCTCAGTGTGCGATCATATAGTCTCCATCTTGTGTCGGAGCAGCTATTGTAAACGACTACGTCTGTTCGATAGCAAGGCTGTAACTCAAAACAGTTTTCGTTGCTAGTCGATCTGCCGTGACATCCTTCGCATTCGACTGGACACGTGAGGTCTACAAAGTTCACATACTGTTGCCACCTACTCGGGTATTGCAAACAAGGATTCCAAAGACCGTGAATCATTTTAAAATTATTTTCCTTTCAAGTGGGGCATTTAGGAATTTAGTGACACTTGGGACTTTACGATTTCTTATTGCTGTTATTTTTTCAATTTTCATTTTGATATTTGACTTCTTATACACAATATATTTTTGCGTGACTACTAACCGCCAATGAAAGCGTGCCAGACAACAAAAAGATGCACTTATTTCAATTCAACGATGTAAATAAGTTGATTTTAGGGTGAAGTGGTTATGATTTAGGTTGTTTTCTAGAACTTTTAATTCTCTAATCCAGACTATTACCCAATCTTCAAGTCCTGCATTAAAGCTGAGCCATATTAGTTTCACTCTAAATAACGAAGAAAAACATTGCAGCTTACAGCTAGAGCTTGCAATGGTGGAACTGATTGAGCAATAGTGTTAAAAATTGTACTGTCAGCTTCCTATTGTGTCTAAATCAGTGTTAAAAGCTACCATAAACTGCCGCCCAAATTTAGCTCCCAAAAGGCGGTTATGGCCCGCACGGAAGTATCAACCAAACTGACTTGTCCGGTTTCAGTCAATTCGGCGTTCGCTTTCTCTATATTTCTTCCATTTTTAATCTCCAGGCGTAAAGTTGCTATTCCTGCATCGTTCCATCCCCCGGGGTTGCATCCAACTCACTGGTTTATATATCTCGATGCTTGATCTATACTACATTGTAGGTTTTGAATCTTACGACTGCTTCGCAGCTCGCGAGATTTGCTTATGACGGACTTGTACAGCAGGCAATCCGGGGTCAAAGAGTCGGTCTTTAACGGTCATGATTGTTGAGTACAGTTAATTTTTTAATAGTTATTTTTACGTTCTGGTTTTGTCCAGTGCAGAAGATTTAGGTTTCAGCTCAAAGAGTGTCTTGAGTTAAGCATATCGTTTGAAAACTCAGAATGACATTGACTGTCCCGGCATGCGGTCATCTTCTGGGTTATTAATGCATATTCTAAATGTTTAAGGCGTGACGTACTCTTAACAAATTTCAAATGACCGAACGGTTACGTAATGCAAATTCTAGAAAGTACTCGATCGACCTGCTATATTCAACGCGTTACTTCATGCGTTAAGGCAAGAAAGTGCCATACTTTTTTACGCAACGAATTGCTGCAGAAAAGACTTTCAAAATATACCATAAATTCACCTAGAAAGAAACTTGAACAAGGCTTGTTACAACTCGACGCCAAAGTCATCAGTCTTGTAAGAAGGGGTTACATTTTCTGTGACGGGTTTCCATAGTAACCTTTAGTGAAACAGGAAACGGGACAAACACGTGGAAATAGAAATGAAATGAAATGCCATGAAGTGTGCTGACACAAGCTATTAAGTCTCTCATAAAACGTCAATTTTAACCAGTCTTTGGTGGCTTGATGCACATTTAGCAATACAGAAGGCTTGCATGGACTATTAATCATTACAAGAAAATTTCGAAAATCTCGGTTGAAAGTATCTTATGCTTGCCGCAAGTATAATTTTTCAAATTAACGGAAATGCTTGAGAGGCACTGGCGTCCTCTAAAAGGTCCCTCAGGCAAACAAGTTTTTTTCTTTGTTTTAAGAATGTACATTTTTCATGCCCCTTCCGGGCTGAATATTCTTACTCTTCCTCTGACTCTAGGCTTAGAATATTCTTCTGTACATTCTTAGATTACTGAGTAAATCAAGTGTATTTCTGTTAAATATTAAAACCGGATGTGACCAGGAATTGAATTACCAAATAGAAATGTATGGTATCTGAATTGAACTTCTATGACAGCAATAGGTTTCCTAGTATTGGTCGGCTGAATATACTGTTTACACCATCAGGCGATGATCTTGCTGAGCTCAACTAAGTAGAAGTGATTGAAATCACTGATAGAAAACTGGAAACCTGAATTTAATTGATTACATATCATCCTGCTCACCTGTTCTCTTTCTAAGAAGCTGACTCGTCAAATCTAGACTTAACAAATATACGCCTTTTACTTGGAGTTGGTAAGAAAGTGAAATGAATGGAAGAAGTGAGTGAGGTTTCGAGTTATTCATCACTAACTAATGATTGAAAGTAGTAGATATGTTCAAACTCTGAGGCAGAAATGACTCTGCCCTACTTGAAACATTTTTGTTATTTCATCTTGTAAAGTTGTACTCATTCTACTACGGAATGAAGTTTTGGTTATGCAGACGAAACTACTCGTTGCTGTTCGTGAACTGGGGACAAATCTGTTTTCTATTTCTGCATTTCCGTGATGGTTGCAGTGTTAAATCATTGATCATGATGTATTGTTTGTTATTTTTTTTGTGACCTTTGGATGTTTTGTTTTAAAACGTTTAGATGGTAAACATTTTGGATGCCACAGTTATGATTAATACAGTCCATTAACAATTGAATGGGAACATTAGATTGAAAACTCTCGTATGACAAAAGACCAGCTATTAAAATTCTTAGAAAATCTGCAGGTAGCACTGTTTTAGAATAGTCAATACTGATTCGTACCCTTGGATTGTTTTTTTTTTGTTTTTAGGTACTGGATATTCAGAAAAGATAGTACCTTCAGGTATCTCTACTTTAAAATGAACTTAAAAACTCTTGTATCTGCTTATCACTCGAAATTATGATTCAAAAGTATACTTAAAGGTTGCAGGGACCTTGGGTTTCATTACAACCAGTGTAAAACCAGATATGTTCAAATGATTTGAGTTGATCAGCTCACTGTATGTAAAATGCAATCAGTGTAGTTTAATACTCATAAATTGAAAGAGAGTAGAGAAAAGCCTGGGTATCCACATCATCCGCCGGCTTAAATCCATGTTCACACTCTTAGTGGAGGATTTTTGTCTGATGCTTCGAACTATAGCATTTTAAAAGCACTGTGAGGCTTTCGAAATTAAAATTTGATAGGAAATTGAGTGATTTTCATTAAAGAAACTGTCTGGTTCATAACCAAGCTTCCGGATGTGTATTAAACAGAGAGAATAATCGACATCAACAACAACAACTGCTTACGAAGAACTCTTAACGATGTAAAAGTAGAGGAAGAGGTTTATTCATATAATTAATTACTTAGAAGTGAATCCAAACCAAGAATAAAAATGCAATCCGCTAGTGCAGTTACAAGCTACCACTAAAGGAAACAACATGCAGATTACAGCTATCGGCTGTATAATTAAAATCAAACAATTATCTCCTTTACTTAGCTACAAAGTGAAAGATAAACCCGGCCAAACTATTAACGAAGTACTTACAACGTATATAATGAAATTAAGGTGAATATTTTGAACATTAAAAAAGAGCTAAAACATGGGATAGAACTCTTGGGCTGACCGTAACTCTACTGTGCCCACTCACTGTGCCGAATATGATGCAACAGAAGAACTAGTTTTGTTGTACTCATTTCCTGTGGAATGTTTCATTTAGCTCCAAAGATGGGAATGTTGACTAAAATGTTTGCTTAAAAGTTATCAGTGACCTGTGAAAAATTTAGGAAAGCTCCGGAAAGTCTTGGGCGTGTTATGGTCATTAGCTTTGTAAGCTGCTGGTGTAGATCACAACAGACGCACCTTGGCCGCATTTCAGTGAATCTATTACCAGCAGAACTTAACTGATGAAACTCCTGAACAGTAAACTGACAAGGTTAACCGTGGCCAATCGAAACAACTGAGCGGACACTTTGCAAAACATTTTATTTGCCTCGCTTGAGTGAATTTCTTAGCAGTACTTAGACGGGAGATGACTTCCTAAGAGCTGATTTTAAAAACTAAATATCGTCGATTTTCCATCTTGGGACAAAATCTCGGGTTTTGCCATAGACAAAACGAAGTACAGCAAGACATGTCTTAACAAGGCTAGGAGGACCGCGCTATCACACTCTACAAATGCTCATCATGCTTCGATGATGACCGAATGCTCGTGGCTTGAGCAAAGTAAACTTCCGTCATTTCCGTGGGCTGCAGTTTACACTGATGTACAAACAACTAAATCATTTTTTGCTGTGCGTTATCGAGTTATGATGACCTTGGGAAGCTTAAAAAGCTCTCAAGAAGCTAGCGTTGCTCTTGGTTACCACTCGAGCTACTCTGACCGATGTTTTTCGTGCCCTGTAAACTTGCCATACAGTGTATCTTAAGTAATACTCGATGATCCTCCCACCTTTTAACCGCGAATATTTCGAACTCTGTCGACAGGGCCATAAACGTTTAGTCCGATCATCGTGAATTGTTTCTAGGATTCCGAATTTGGTTATGTAAACCAGTTAATGTTGTTTCAAGGAAATAACAAGTTTGATAACAAGCTTACACTTTATACTTATGAATCTTACCTAGGATTAAAGTGAAACACGATGATCAAGTAAAAGTGGACCCTATCAGTCAGACTCAAGAATTCAGCCTGAATAGAGTACCAAAGCACGGGTGGATGAAATATAGGCCTTCGAATAATTAGTCTGATGTGCACGCTGATTCAAGGTTTTTCATAGTCTCTTCTAACTTGCATTTTGTACTGATGCAAAGTAGAGGTTAATCCTGCGCCGATTAAACGCTGTACATGTATCTCACCGTGGCCTATGTCAAGTGACAGTATCGAAAACTCCAAGTGCAAAATTAACGCCTTACCTCCGAAGTTCCACTCATGATCAATTGAGGATTCCTTGGAGCAGTCGTTCGTCCTAACGTGCATCGGTGCGCACAACTGTTCAAGCCTTTCCTCAGCAAAAAGCTCTGTTTCTCCGTGAAAAGGTCGTGCACATCTTAACTCCGACTGAATTAACTCGTCAATGTCATTAAGAGTTTCTTCCCATTCCGAGTCAAACTGCATGGAGCTAATCTGGAAAGCCGGACCCTGTGAGTTATTGTGAGCTCTGTGAAAAGGCGTTTCCAGGATGAACCAATTCTGCAAATCAGCTGGTTGGTCGATTGTTTGTGTGACTTTCTGAGAAGAATTCATTTCCAGCGTAATTTCAGTTCTAGCTCCTTTTAATTCCGTGGTCAGTTGCTGAAGCAGTAGTGAGCTTCGGCAGTGGCTGGTTTATTTTAGAAGCCTACCTTGGCCCTCAATACACGATCATAAATCTCTATCTTGTACCGAAGCAGCTATCATAAAGGAATGCGTCTGTTCGATAGCAAGGCTGTAACTCAAATGAGGATTAAAAAGTAGTTTTTTTTGCAAGTCAATCTGCTGTGACCGGCATCCTCCGCACTCGACTAGTCTGGACACGTGAGGTCTACAAAATTCATATACTGTTGCCACCTACTCGGGTCGCCGAACACGGATTACAAAGACGGTAAATCATTTTCAATTCTTTTCCTTTTGACTGGAGCTCCAACGAATTTAATGACACTTGCGACCTTGAGATTGTTTATTATAATTATTTTTCTTGATTTTGATTTTAAGTTGTTGACTTCTAATGCGCAATATGTTTTCGCGTGACTATTATGGTATCAAGGAAAGGTTGCCGGACCACATGCGGCTCAATTTCAGGATGTAAGGAGTTATTATTTTTGTAATCTTTATGCGAATGTTCAGCGCGTGAGACGTGACGTATTTACCGCCGACATGTACTATAACCATACATTACATAACGACCGAGTTTGATTATGCGAAACGTGAATCTCGCCTTGGAGCATATGGAGGTGTTGTGTTACAACGGTTTGAATTTATAAAGTTTGTATGGGGGAAAAATGGATAATCGACATTATAGCCAAAATTTTGATATTTCTGCCATAAAAATATCTTACCTCAATGTCTTGTTGTCTTTTCTATTGTTACTTCCCTTCTCAGCTCGATCCGAAGCCTTCAGTTTTAACCGAGTTATCACTTTTGGTTTTCCTCTTCTTTGATAGTCGAGAGGAAACTCAAAAAGCGATAACTGAAACTCACTTAAATCGAGGTGAGAAGCGAGGTGACAATAGAAAAGGCAATCATGATAAGACATTAAGGTAAGATATTTTTATTGCAAAAATATCAAAATTTCGGCTATAATGTCGATTACCGTTTTCCCCCATACAAAACTTTAAAAATTCAAACCGTTGTAACACAATACCTTCATATGCTCTAAGGTGAGAGTCACGTTTCGCGCAATCATATCAAACTCGGTCGTTATATAACAGTACATAGTACATGCATTTCACGTATCACGCCCAGAACTTTCGCATAAAGATTACAAAAAATAAAAACTTCAAAGAATGTCACGTATTTCAATTCAACACGTTCGAAGGATGTAAAAAAGTTAATTTTAGGCTGAACTGGTTATGATTATTTCAGGGTGTCGTCTAGAACTTATAATTCCGACCATTGCCCAGTCTTGAAGTCCACCAAAAAATCCTGGCTTAGAATAGAGACATATCAGTTTTTGTCTAAATAACAAAAAAAAAATTACAGCTTGCAGCTACAACTTGCAGTGGCAGAAGTGATTAAGCAATAGTGTTAAAAATTATTATGTCAGCTGGCTGTTGTTTCTAAATAAAAGTGTTTAAAAGCTAAACATAACCACCCAAATGTAACTCACAAAAGACGACTATGGCCCACACGGAAGTATCAATTAAACGGAATATGATTGCTCTAATTAAGCCACTGACGATTCCGGTTTTAATAAGTCAAAACTCGTTCGACAGTAATTGTGCAACATTTGTTATCGTCCACTCGGCGTTCGCTTTCCGGCTCTATATTTCTTTTCTTTTGCTATCCTTGCATCGTTCCTTTCAACTCAGTGGTTTATATATCTCGATGCTTTGCCTGTGCTTAGTTACGAGTCCTACGACTGCCTCGCGGCTCGCGTGATTTGCTTATAACGGACCGCTTGAAGCGGCGCCGTCCGGGGTCAGAGAGTCTAAAAAAACACTTTGTAAACATTTCACTTTAACGGTCATGATTGCTGTGTAAGACTAATTTTAGCATAGTTATTTTACGCTCTGATCAGTGCAGAAGATTTTCTTTTTTAACTTAGCCGTGCAGAAGGTCCAGAAGATTAAAGTTTCTGAAGTTTCAGCTCATAGATTACCTTGAGTTACTGTAAGCATTTCGCATTAAAACTTAGAACTAATACATTGACTGGCATGCGCATGCGGGCGTCTTCTGGGTTTTTCATATTAATGCAAATTCTAAATTCTCCGGCCGTCACGTTGTCACGTAGTCAAGACAAATTTAATCGTTTGGTGTTAACTCATTATGGTTCATTCGGCGTTTGCTTTCTCTAAATTTCTTCCCGATTTTTAGTCTCCAGGCGTACAGTTGTTATTCCTGCATCGTTCCATTCAACCCACTCGTTTATATATGTCTATGCTTGATCCACACTTGGTTACGAATCTCACGACTGCTTAGCAGCTCGCGTGATTTGCTTTTGACATACACCTACCGGAGGCCAATCGGGGTCAAAGAATCTAGAAAACACTTTATAAACATTTCACTCTTCACGGTCATGATTGTTGAGTACAGTTAATTTTTTGATAGAAAATATAGGTTTCAGCTCTCAAAGAGTATCTTGAGTTAAGCATTTCGTATTAAAACCCAGAATGACATTGACCGTCCATGCAGTCGTCTGCTGGGTGTAAATGTTCAAGGCGTCACGTAATCAAAACAAATTTTAAATGACTGAATGGTGACATAGTGCAAATTCTAGAAAGTACTCGATTGACCTGGCTGTCGCGCTTAGGGTAGTTCTGCGCTGCACAGGGTAAAATATCTTGGTTTAGTCAAGAGAGTGCAGTACTTTTTGTAAGGCTTTTCGTTTGGTGTTAACTCAAGATGCTCATGATAAACGAAAGATTTTAATGCGTCCTCAATCACCATTCACATAGACCGTCATGCTGGTTGACAAGATCCATCCCACAGTCCTTAGCGATAAGCAACATGCAAATGAACACTACGCTTTTTTAACGTCTTCAACGAAAAGCTGCGACAAAGGTTTGTTTTATATTTGCTGAGAAAAAAAAACCTGTTCCTGGTTACAGCTCGACGCGAAAGACATTGTTGTAAGAGAGGGTGACATTTTGTTTAGGCCGTTTACATAATAACCTGGTAAAACAGGAAACGGGACATACACGTGGGTCCATTCACGCAGTTATAAATAGAAATGAAATGTTATAAATTGTGCTTGTATTAATGTTCCCAACCCATAACTCTCACTATAATATATCAGCACACAACTAAACCAGAATAACTGGGGAAAAGAGGTGAGGAATAAAGTACTCAAACAATGGACAGTACGTCACTTTTCCTGGGGGTAAAATATTCCCCAGGCTACCTTAAGAGTGGTAATAATCCTCTCTAGGGGTTGACAATGCCCAAGGTTAATGCATGAGAGGTCATAAACCTCTCTAGGTGGTGATAATCCCCCTGGGTATAGTGAGTGAGAGGGGGTAATCCTCTCTAGGGGTGATAATCATCCAGGGTATGGAGACGGAAAAAACGTATCTAAGGTTTAATGCCCTGGGTTAAGGAGTAATAAGAGTCTATAGGGTAAAGGGTGTCCTGTATGGGAGCACTTCATCCCAAATCCATCTAGATCTTTGTTGAACTTCAAGAACTCAACACAGGTAAACTGAAACTATCAGTAGTCACTGAGCCATAAGAATAAAACTGATGACAAAAGTAGCTTTGGTAAAGTACCTCAAAACTGACACTGTGGTATTAGACTATTAGGTTTAAACATTCCTTAGTATGGTGGTGATCTGGTATAAAAGCGATAAATTTTTCAACAAGAAAAATAGATGAAGTGACATAGCAAAACCGTCAGAGGAAAATTAAAGAAAACAGCAAAAAGGGAGGGAGGGAGGGTAATTTCTGTTCTTTGCTAGCGTGTTATTATCGGGATCTACTGTACATGTGACAGCTTACACTTGATTGGCTGAGCCAGATCATTCGACTGAGAGAACCACGTGTAGGAAGTAACCTATGACAGAAAGTGACCTGGTTTATTCTCTCTGACGAGTCTATGGCTATCGCATTAACTTAAATTAAATTCATATTGACGTATAAATTTTCTTACTCTCTCATAAAGGCTTACGGTAGTCTCGCAGAACGCGTTACATCTTGTAGTTTAGGCAAGAAAGTGCCGGTCAAAGGAAATAAACTTGTGTTTTTTTTTCAGTAAATGATCCTTACCAACTGGAATGTTCTGCAAATTGTAAACCACAGGACACAATTGAAACTATTTTAAAGATGTTTTAAAAAAGACGAAACAATGTTCCTGTTTATACAATAAAATTCTTTTTTAAATTTCTAAGCTAAAGATCTCTTCAAATTGATAACGACCTTTTCCATGAATCATGTCTATACTTGTCAAGTGCGGAACGACGTTCTAACTCGGAAACAGAATGTATTCTCTTCGACATTTGTCTTTGCAGTCTCGGTTTTCTACAAACTCCTTGAATTAAATGAGCTCTGATCGTCGATTTCTTTTTTCGTTCAAAAAAGCAGTGACCACAAGCCCACCAAAAGTTTTTATCAGTGGACGTTTTTCTCCTGGGTCTCTTCCGACGATCCCCAACCTGCATGGATCGCTTTGCCACCAGCTTCAACAAAGCAGGAAGCTCAGGCTGTTCCACAACATAACGGATTGTTGGCTCATTACCGTAGTATGATGCAACCTGAAAAATGGAACCAGGTGATTTACGTTAAACATGCGTGTCAGTAGTATTAATGTTAAAAAAAAAAAAACAGGACAGTTCTTTATTGACACCCTTCCTATAACTCATTCGGTTTGGAATTTCAAGTCCAGCATGCAAGGTTAAAGTTTCATGGTATTTTTCCGTTTTGATAAGTTAGAATGTATTGAACATTGTTTCAGAGCCAGCAAATTGCAGACCCAGCTTGGAACCTCTAGCTAGCTCCCCAGCTCTCCGTTATGTAATAACATCTGACTGATGTACTTACCAGATGTCTCTCTAAGGCTGTATTTGGTTGCAGTATTATTCTCTCTTCTTCCAAGGGATCTTTTCTTAAGCCGTCGTCTTTTCTACCAAGGTTAAAGTGTGACAGATCTTGACTCAGCTTATTGCAAACATTGTCATCTGTCATTATCGTAGTGTCTTGCAGCTTAGCTGAATTAAAGCAGATAAAGCATGTTTTTTCAGATCATTTTTTATCAACAATTCAGCTATACCAGGTTGAGTGCATTTGCTTCCTGTCGGACTATCAAAACCATTTCCTTCAATGGAAAACTGAAAAAATACAAATATATAACAACAGTGGAACCCCGTTACTCCGACCACCAACGGGAGACGTTCTTTAAATAAGAAAATAACTGAATTAGTTTTTGTCCGGGCCAGAATAAAGTGGTCATAATAACGAGGTGACCGTTTTAACTTGGTTCTCCTGTACACCAGCTACATGCACATGTATTATTTCTGGTGATTACATTTCTTACGTCTTGTCAAACTGATCAAAGCACAAATTGCACTTGCATGGTTAACTTTCACTTCACTTCACTTCACTTCACTTCACTTCACTTTATTTAGCACTTAAGGAGGTTAAGAAAATAGACTGAAAAGTCATCAAAGAAGTTTGAATTGTGTAGCCTGGTTTTAATTTTGGAAACTAAATCACGTTGTTATCCAATGTGCCTCTCACTATGTTTACTAACTCACTGTCTTCATGGTGAGTCTCAAATGGT
>JAHPZR010009331.1:15000-22500 GCA_019787425.1 Platygyra sinensis | reverse complement strand
TATTGAGGTTACCTAAGTGCTAAGTTAGGATTCAAGCCCGAACTTAAGTTTGGACTCAATCTTAGACTCGAGCCAGGACTCGTACCAGGATTAGAGCCACGGCTAGATCTTGGTCCATGAAAATCTTACATAACAACAGCCGGAACCAGGTTAGACTTTTCTTGACATTTTTTTTTGAAGGACACTCTGACGTTACACTTTAAAGTGAACAGTTAACGCGTCTCGGGTTTGCATGCGGTTAGCTTTCATTTTGTGGTTTTGGCGTCAAGTAGAAAACATCAGGATGATCTTGCTTAGCTCAACCAAGTAGAAGTGATTGAAATCACTATTAGAGAACTGGAAACCTGAATTTAATTGATTACATGTCATCCTGCCCACCTTTCTCTTTCTAAGAAGCTGACCCGTCAAATCTATACTTAACAAATATACGCCTTTATTTGAAGTTGGTAAGAATGTTAAATGAAAGGAAAAAGTAAGTGAAGTTTCGAATTCTACTACTGAATGAAGTCTTGCTTATGCAGACGAAACTACTACTGTTCATGAATTCATATGGGGATAAATCTGCCTTCTATTTCTGCATACCCCTGATGGCTGCAGTTTTAAACCATTGGTAGTGATGTGTCGTTGTTTGTTATTTTTGCACTTATGACTTTTTAATGTTTTGTTTCAAAACCTTTAGGTGGTTAATGTTAAAATGCCACAATTATGGTTAATATCTCGTAATATCTTGTTATCTTGTAATATCTTAGCCTCTAAGTGTTTGTTAATGATGGTCATAGGACTGAGTGGGGTCCACTTCGGTCTGTAACCATACGAGTGATTAATTACCAAAATCGGACGTCCCCGAAGCAGGAGTCCGATTTGTTTATCACGAGTATGATTACAGACTGAATTGGACGACACGATGTCCTGTTGACAATTAACCATAACAATTACCATTTCCCACAAAAGTAAAAGTTTCATTTGAAGAAGAGCTTGAAAAATCATTTTAATTAAAAATTCAATACAGTCACTGGAGACTAAACCTCCGCAATTTTACGAAGTCAGTCTCTTGAATTGGTTACTATAGTGATTGTAATCAATGTTGTGATTGGTGGATTTAGTGGAGAGGACTTGAGATGATTGGCCCTGGTAACTGTCCGATTACAATCAACTATCCGATTACACTGTCCAATGACACTGTCCGATTACACTGTTCGATTACAACTTTGCAGATTAATTACAGCAAAATACAGCAGTTTATGCACCAATCACATTTGAGGGAATTTTAATTGTTATGATTAGAGTTATAAATATTGTAGTTTTTTTCAAGTTTTTCTTAGGCCACAAGTTTTTAGACTACTAGTGTTTATTATAATTATAACATTGAAATAATTTTAGGCGTACGCAGGGCCCCTCTGAACAACAGCTGAATGATGAAATATGAAATTATTCATATTGTACTGCGGTTGTAGATGAGAGTGAAGAGTGATCATCGCAGTAAATTTTCCAATTTAAGCAATTGGAAAGAAGAAGCCTGTTGAAGCCCTGTTTTTTTCAGGCTTCTTTCCAGTTGCTTAAATTGGAAAATTTACTGCGATGATCACTCTTCACTCTCATCTACAACCGCAGTACAATATGAATTATTTCATATATACTTCTTATCATTTCACTACACGGGAAGATATGAATTCAATAAATTGACCTCGCTCCCAATGTATGGCTTCATATCATAGTATGGCTTCTTCTTTCTAATTGCTTAAATTGGAAAATTTACTGCTATGATCACTCTTCACTCTCAATGTTTGTTGAGCCATGTAGAATTTTATGCGTAAAGAGAGCCACTTTGAATTTGTACATCTTTTCAAATTTGAGAATTCCTTAAAGATTGTAGTATGGTGTAACCTTATCTCTGCTATAAGCAAAGAACATGCTTCGCACACAATTATTCTGCTTAAATGAAATTATAGTTTGACATGCATTACCCCAAGTTATGGTTACATAGGATAGGTATAGACAAATGAAAGAATAATATGACTGTTTCAATGTATGAAGATCTACACAATATCTTAATTTCTGAATAATTGCAGTATTTTTTGTAAATTTATTGTTAATGTGTAAAATCTGTGGTCCTCAGTGTAATTTTGATCAATGTTAATACCCAGATACTTCATTTGAGTTTTCGGTGCAACATTAGAAATATGAATATATGAACTTAGTCTTGGAGATGAAATTATCTTATAAGTTGTCTTTGTAAAATTTATAGATAGTCACGGTTTGAAGCTTACAGTTCGGTATCTTGTTCATATCGAACTTTCCGCAAAGATGGAAAGACATCTGGGCGTAAAATCCCAGAAAAGTCCAGGCGTTATAAAGCAAGTACAACTGCAAGTATGGGAGTTGATAAAACTGGTGAGGAGTTCGTAAAATTAGTAACAAATCCGAGAATCATGAATATGATGACTGCGAGTCAACAACAACTGAGATAACTCTTGGGCTGACCGTATCTCTACTGTAGCTTGCTGTGCCCACTCACTGTGCCCCCATAAAAACATGATGTGGCAGAAAAACGATTTCTTTTGCACTGATTAACTGTGATAGGTTTCATTTTGTTCCAAAGATCAGAATATTAAATAAAACTGTTCCCTTAAAAGTTATCAGAGCGGGGTCCTGTGAAGAACACCGGAAAATCTTGGACGTGTCAGTTATGGTCATTAGCTTAGTAAGCCGGTAGTGTAGATTATAACAACAGATGCACCTTGACCACATTTGAATCCGCGACCAGACAGAACTGATTAAACTCAAGAAAATCCTGAACAGTAAACTGAGAAGGGGTTTAAGTCAAACAATCCTCGATTTTTGATGTTGAGACAGTCTCGGTTTATGCTCTCGACAAAACGAACTACAGCAAGACTTGTTATAATGGAGCTAGTAAAACCACGGCGCTATCATAATCTACATAAATAGGCATCATGCTTCAATGATGACCTAAACGCTCGTGGCTTGAGCTATTTAAACTCCGCTTCGCCATTTCCATGGGCTGCAGTATTACATGTGCAAATGCATCTGCTATTGAGTTATGGTTTCCTTGGGAAGTTAGCTTAAAGCCAAACACTCAAGAAGCTAGCGTTGCTCTTGACTCCGCCTCGAGCAACTGTTACGCTTTTTTAATGCCCCTTTTACAAAGACACATGTATTTCGAATGCCACCGGCGGGGCCATAAACATTTAGAACGTGAATTGCTTCCAGATTCCGGATTTGGTTATGTAAACCGGTTATTGGTTTCAAGGATATAACAAGCTTATACTTTATATTTATGATTCTGACTCACGGTTAAAATGAAGCACGACGATCAAGCAAAAGTGAACCCTCTCAGTCAGGACTCGTGAATTCAGCCTGAATAGACTGCCAAAGGCAACATAGGCCTTCGAATAATTTGTCTTATGCGCACGCTGAATCAAGGTTTTTCAAAGTCGCATCTACCTTGCATTTTGTACCCAGTTGACAGCAATTTAAGTAATCCTGCGCCGATTATACGTTGTATCTCACGCTGGCCTGTGTCAAATGACAATCAGTGAAACTTGCAAAACGCCTTACCTGTGAAGCTCCCCTCATGATCAGTTGAGGGTTTCTTCGAGGGATCGTTCGTCCACACGTGCTTCCGTGCGCTCAACTGTTCAATCCTTGTCTCACCAAAAGGCTGCGTTTCGCCGTAAATAGGTTGTGTGCAACTTAACTCGGACTGTATTAACTCGTCAATGTCATTTAGAGTTTCTTCCCAATTCGAGTCAAACTGCATGGAGCTATTTTGGAAAGTCGGACTCTGTGAGTTGTTGTGAGATCTGTGAAAAGGCGTTTCCAGGATGAACCAATACTGCAGATCAAGTGGTTGGTGAACTGATTGTGCTGCGACTTTCTGAGAAGAATTCATTCCTGGCGCGTTTGTCAAGTTCAGCGGCTGCTTATAATTTCGTGGTCGGTTGCAGGACTTCCGCGGTGAGTTTTGTTTTGGAAGCTACCGTGACCCTCGTGCTCTGTGTACGATCATAAGTCTCTATCTTGTGTCGGAGCAGCTATCATAAATGACTACGTCTGTTCGATAGCAAGTCTGTGGCTCAAATGGGGATTGAAAAACAGTTTTTGTAGCTAATCAATCTGCTATGACATCCTTTGCACACGACTGGACACGTGAGGTCCACAAAGCTCACAAACTGTTGCTACCCACTCGTGTAGTACATGGATTCCAAAGACCGTGAATCATTTTAAATTATTTTCCAAGTGGGGCATTTAAGAATTTAGTGGCACTTGGTACCTTACAGTTTCTATTATTTTTTTGAGTTTGGTTTTAAATTTTTGACTTCTTGTATACAATATGTTTTCGCGTGACTGTCAACCGAAAATGAAAGCGTGCCGGACAACAAAGGTTGCACGTATTTCAATTCAACACGTTTGAAGGATGTAAATATGTTGATTTTAGGGTAGCCTCTCCTAAAACCGCACGCGTGGGAGGCTTATTTTAGCCGGGGTGAAGTGGTTATGTTTTAGGTTGTTTTCTGGAACTTGTAATTCTGGCTCCAATCCAGAGACTATTTCCCAATCTCCAAGTCCTGCATTAAAGTTGAGCCAAATTAGTTTCACTCTAAATAACGAAGAAAAAAATTGCAGCTTGTAGCTAGACCTAGACCAATGGCGGAACTGATTGAGCAATGGTGTTAAAAATTAGTGATGCCAGCTTCCTGTTGTGTCTAAATCAGTGTTAAAAGCTACAAACTGCCCCCCAAATTTAGCTCCCAAGAGGCGGTTATGGCCCGCACGGAACTCAACCAAACTGACTGTTCCGGTTTTAGCCAAAAGGCGTACGACGGTGATTGTGCAATATTTATTGTCTCGTTCATTCGGCGTTCGCTTTCTCTAAATTTCTTCCCGATTTTTAGTCTCCAGGCGTAAAGTTGTTATTCCTGCATCGTTCCATTCAACCCACTGGTTTATATATGTCTATGCTTGATCCACACTTGGTTACGAATCTCACGACTGCTTAGCAGCTCGCGTGATTTGCTTTTGACGAAATACAGGAGGCCGTCCGGGGTCAAAGAATCTAGAAAAACATCTCACTCTTAATAACCGTCATGTTTGTTGAGTACAGTTAATTTTTTACTAGTTATTTTTACGTTCTGGTTTTGTCCAGTGCAGAAGATTTAGATTTCAGCTCAGAGAGTGTCTTGAGTTAAGCATTTCGTATGAAAACTCAGAATGACATTGACTGTCCCGGCATGCGGTCGTCTTCTGTGTTTTAATGCATAGTCTAAATGTTCAAGGCGTCACGTAGTCAAAACAAATTTTTCATGTCCGAAAGGTAACGTAATGCAAATTCTAGAAAGTACTCGATCGACCTGCAATAGCTATCGCGCTTACTAAAGTTCCGCACAACGAGTTGCATCTTCAAAGTGTGTTTAGGAAAGAAAGTGCCGTACATTTTACATAACGAATCGCTGCAAAAAAGGCTTTCAAATTATGCCATAAATTCACCTAGAAAGAAACCTGTTGCTAGGTACAACTCGACGCGAAAGTTATTCTTGTAAGAAGGGTTAAATTTTCTGTGACGGGTTTCCATAGTGAAACAGGCACAAACAAGTGGATTTTAACAACACATAGGACTTGTATGGACTGTTACAACCGTTTTCGTAGATACGCGACCTTCGAAAACAGAACATCCGCGGAAACGTTTCCAAAATTTCCGTCAATAGGCCGTTCCGAAATTCAACAGGGGACTGGGGCGAGTTTCAAATTTTAACCAATCGATAAACTGACACCACCACATGAAAGATCATGTAAAGATTGATCATTTGACAAAGTATGATGCTTTTAGGGTGAGCAGAGACCAAGTTATGGACCTTGAAATATGGCTCAAAATCCATACAAACGTCTCTAATTTTGAGACAGCGTCCCCCAAAACCATACAAACTCTTAAAATTTTTCATGATTTCCGTGATGCTCTTTAAAATGGTCAAACATAGTGATTTTCATCTCAGCTTCTTTCAAATAGTAGGTGCATGACGGGATTTTACAGCTGTCACAAAACTGATGAAAAATTTTAAGAGTTTGTATGGTTTTGGGGGACGCTATCTCAAAATTAGAGACGTTTGTATGGGTTTTGAGCCATATTTGAAGGTCCATAACTTGGTCTCTGTTCACCCTAAAAACATCATACTTGGTCAAATGATCAATCTCGACATGATCTTTCATGTGGTGGTGTCAGTTTATCGATTGGTTAAAATTTGAAACTCGCCCCAGTCCCCTGTTGAATTTCGGAACGGCCTATTATACATGTTATCGACAGATCGGATCGAAGTCCACCAATCACAGCTCGCTAGCATGACGTAAAGAAGGTCTGAAGGTCACACTAGTGGCTGTGATTGGTGGATTTCGATCCGATCGGTCGATGACACCTTAGACTGATGTAAATTTTGGAAACGTTTCGGCGCGGGTGTTTTGTTTTCCAAAGTCGCGTATCAACGAAAACGGTGGTAATCATTTCAAGAAAATTTCGAAAATCTCAGTTGAAAGTATCTTATGCTTGCCATAAGAACAATTTTTCAAATTAACGGAAGTGCTTGAGAGGCACTGGCGTCCTCCAAAAGGTCCCTCAGGCAAACATAAGCTTTTTTGTTTTCAGAATGTACATTTTTCGTGCCCTTACTTTTCTACCTACTCTTACCCGGAGTGTTATTTTTTTTTCCTAGCGAAGCTGAGATTGTGAGCGGCGAAGCGGAAGCCGCGATCGAAATCCTGGCGAGGATCTCGATCGCAGCTTCGCTACGAAAAAGAAAACCCTCTAGACTGCGAGTAACCTCTCTTTCGCTCAGTCCGTCATGCGTGACGCGAAGGGAAACCACGGGAAAAAAAATGGCCGCGTGAAATCCTGGGGGCCTTCCGCTCGCCCTCAGGATTTCACGCGGCCATGTTTTTTCTCGGTTTTCTTTCGCGTCATGCACGACGGACTAAGCGAAAGAAGGATTACTCGTAGTCTAAAAACCCTCTGGCACCCTCATACTATAGGGCGCCGTTTGTAAAAATATTATTTACATCAATTTTGTAATTTTTTTCCTTATTTAGTAAATAAAGCTTTGTGATATGATAATTTAAAATAGGCCATAAATTATTTCATTTTTTTTTTCGAAATCATGGCTAGCTTTGTGTAGGTTCGATTTCCGCCGCTCTTCCTTGTCTGGTCTACCCTCCCTCTGCATTCGGGGGAGGAGCGCGGGCTCATTTCCCGAACAGCGGCTGGTAATCGGGCCTAGGCTTTGTAATTCTGAATTCAAATCATTCCTTTATGATTTAATTAAAATTAAAGAAGTGATCAGAGCGTGTATCCGAACTAAAAACGTGTTCTTTAACTCCTTTAGGACTGTTATTTAGGCGTATTTTTAGTTCTTTTCCCGAGTACAGTTATGATTGAGTAATTGATTGAAATGTGTACGCAAAACATTCTGCACTCATGTCCAGGATTGAACGCAAGTA
>JAHPZR010009331.1:0-5000 GCA_019787425.1 Platygyra sinensis | reverse complement strand
CAGATGTTCAATGACGCGGAGGTTTTGGAATTCAACAGATGCTAAGGATGACATACATGTGATAGTAAGACTTAATATGCAAGTAAATATAACAACATTTGCGGGAGAAATATATGCTGTATGAAATCACATCATCATCATCATCATCATTTCTTTAGCAATGCAGGTTACAAAATTGGCAGCCATTGGGGCTGAATTAACTTATGCATAAAATGTGATATGATAAAAATAAAATAATTGCCCCATGATGTTGAAATATACAATTGATCAAAACGCAAATAAATAAATTATCATATAAAAAAGTACTTTGACTAAATGAAATGCCATGTTGACCTAGAAACCGTGGTATAATAAGTATGTAATGCTTTAGTTCTGAGTCAAGTCATGTTATCTCTTTTTATTTATATTTTTTCTTTACATCAATAGGACCCACGTTGATAGCAGTTTTGTAATTGATGTGGTCACCCCGTATAAAGAAGCATTTTATTATTATTACCAGTTATGCTTTTTTTAATAATATATCAAAATTGACTTATTTACCCACCTGTCGTACTGCCGATTGAGCTGTCCGGACTACAGCTCTGGTCTGTCGAATCTACAAAATTACAGAAGAGATTCATTTCTAATGATTTTCAAGATAAACAGTATTTAACGCTATCAGGTCTCGGTCATAAAAGCAACAAGAAAAAAGGAAATATAAATATACATGTAATGTAATTACTCAAATCTTTCGCCAAGTGAACTCCCCTTCCTTTCATAAAACAAGATCATACGCGTGTTTAGACCACTACTTTTGCGCATTCCACACCAAACTATTTAAAGATCATAAAAACTAACCTTCGTCTCCCTCGCCGCCAACTGAAATAAATGACATACAGTATGTTAGAAAGAAGAAACAGGTTATACTGAGAAAGAGCTGAGGTATAGGTTTAAAAGATTCTCTATACAAAAAGCGAGGTGAAAATGTTAATTTTGCTGCCTCCATTCTATACAAGAAATTGATAAAAAAGCCATATCGTTTTCGTATCAGAGCCTGATAAGTCTGGGAGAATTCTCGTTATTTACAATAGAGTGCTTTTTCACCAGTCCACGGCTCTCAACAGTGATGATCGAGCAGCAAAGGGAATTGGCGTAAAATCTGGAATGGGCATGAAGAGGTAAAATACATGTAGTAACTGGGATTTGCTTCTTTTCAGTCGGAAAATGGGATTTGGGTCACTGAGACCGGGAATCGCAGGCAGAAAATGGTAATGGGACGAGGATTTGGGGAAAAATAGGTTGGGAAATGGGATTCAGGAAAAACTGGGGCAGGAAATGGGATTTGCACGCCCCCTTCTCACCTTCCCGTCCAGGACCTCCGTTACATAGCGCGGGTTTATTAGTCAGTTCCTGGAGACGCCACCGAAGGCAACATTTGAACAATTAACGACATTCCACCGCTGATAAATAAACTTGACAACCTACCCTCATTGAGTTTCCTCTTCTTGTTCCTGGGCTTGCTTCTCATCAAAAATGGCTTGCTATAAAACTGCTGAATCTCCTCCTCCGCTCCATTTCCAGGAAAATAGAGCTGCACAAGAAGTTGAAAAAGATTCCTCTTGTCCATTTCTACTTTGGCCAGTTCATACACTGGAGCGACGCGGCCATCATAAACAGAGTCAAGGTCCACCGAGAACAATTGCTGTTTAAACGTCACGCAAAAAGAAAAACAATTACATGTATAAACACGAAGTGATCTTATGATTAACTTGGCTTGTTATAAGAATAAATGGATTTCTGCGACACTAATATATCTCAAGATTCTCTTGGAAATTAACATTCAGCAGCATCGTTCTCTTTTTGGGATAGTCAAATTTGTAAATATTTTTTTTGCTTAATATTTTTCTTCAATTTGAATTATAGATCGTTTTCACGTGACGTCATTGCTTTCTAAAATCTAAAACTAAAGATCCGCCAAAGTTTTTTATCCTCATCAGGCATAAAAGGCGGTATGTTTATACCTGTTTACAATTTTACAGCTCAATAGCGTGCTTCGTTTGAAACCCAGAACATTCTGAATTTCCGGGTTATGGAGGTGCGTGACACCGTAATTATAAATGACTTTTTAGAAGTTAGAGCATTAGGAAAAGTGCTTATGTAAATGCTTGTTTTTTCGGTACTGATAATCAGTCGCCTAGATAGCCAAAGTGTGTTCCAGGTGTTTTAATACACGCCATATTGGTGTATCACGGAAGGTACACCAACATGGCGTTTCCAACCTGGGCTCTGTAAATTTCTGTGAAACATTTCAAAGAATATCTCAAGTTTGGGGAAACGCACAGGCCTAAAACTTGGAGAACTGTCTTATTTTTTTTATCTTCTGTAACATCACAATTTCTTAGCTTTTTCTACTGGATGGTTTTCGATTTATTTTTTTTTTAATGCGTGACCGTGAAACGATCTATATTGTCCCTCTGTTCACGTTATTTCAATGACCCGTATGTACCACGTACTGAAGAATTAGAGAATAAAACGCATGCACAAAGTGGGGGCGAAGGGAAAAAAAGGAAATTCCTCATAGAAGTCTTATTTCGAAGGTTATCTCTCTCGAGTTATTTTTAGACATAGTACCCAGTTCTCCTGCGGATGTTACAACTCACGTGGCGGGACTGGCTATTTCCAGACCCTTCTGGGATTTCTGAAACCGATAACCTCGTTCCCAGGTTGCGAAACCGAGAGTTATCCAAAAACAACTTGACAGGGATAATCTGTGAGTGAATTAGCCGTATATATGGATAGCCTCTTGTACCCTTCATGCTCTCTTTGAAGGAACCAAAACGACATCAAATGACGATACGAGTTTAAAAAAAAAGAAACAGAAAATTAAAATCTAAACAGACCTTGTCTATATCTTGCTGTCCATACTCTAAGACCCTGTCTAAGACCTGTCCCTTAAATCAATACCCCTTTTCAGACCTGCCTTATAACTAATTCCCTCCTTCAGACCAATGTTTAAGGCGATGTTTACTTACAAAATTGAAAAAATGTACTAGCTTTCTTTCACGAATGCCGTTCTCTGACTGGCTACGCTATCCACTATCTATTCTGTACGGATGGATAGTGAGTAGCGTAGTAGTCACGGTGACTGTCCTTGCTAACAAAATAACGGCCGCTTCTTGGCGTTTACGAAGTGTCTATCAAGAGGATTTAGATAACGTTTTGCGTTTTGAACCGGACTTGTAGATTAATTCGCTCTCGATTTCTGTTGATAATTGGCTTGGGCTGCGCTCTCATCAACTATCACGCGTTGTAGTTCGCCACTAAATTTTCTCCGACTCTGATTGGTTTAAATTGATCACGTCAAGCGATAGTGTTCATCCGCGGAGGGCCACTATCAGCCCTTATAGTTCACCACTAAATTTTCTCCGATTCTTATTGGCTTAAATTGACCACGTGACGCGATAGTGTTCATCCGCGGAGGGCCACTATCAGCCCATAGTGCTCGTCCGCCGAAAATACCCGGATGGATAGTAGTCGTCCGTGAAAATTTTGCTGTAAACAAGCGGGTTTCGTAGAAAATAAATAACTAAAATTGTAATAAGATTTTTGTCTGCTTTCTTTTTCAAATTTTATATTTGGCTTTCACGGCTTTCGTCTTGAAATCTTGAAAATAATTCAATGGAAGTCTAACTGATTTTTGAACTAGCGTGCGGAAGAAAATTTAGTGGTGAACAATAAAGACAATAGAGTGTTTATGTCTCGGAACTATCGGTCTGATAGTTGCCCCTTGGAAATTTGATGTTCTTAAAACTAGCATATTTGCCCTCGAAGCTTCGCTTCTTGGGCAAATATTTCTTTTAAGAACATCGAATTTCCGCGGGGCAACTATCAGCCGATAGTTCCTCGACAGAAACACTCTATTTAACAATTAGATTATGAGCTCAGTCGAGATTTCTATCGCGTGATAGTTGAAGAGGGCGCACCCCGAGTCAACTATAGCGCGATAGAAATCGAGAGCGAATAATCTAATTGTTTTAGTATAAATCTACTAGTCGTTCAAAACTTAATCTAAATCCTCTTCTCAACACTTCGAAAACGCCAAGAAACGGCCGTCATTTTGTTAACAAGCGCATACTGTTACGCTACTCACTATCTATCACAGAATAGAACGTGAGTAGCGTAGCCAATCAGAGGACGTCATTCGTGATAGAACGCTCGTAGATTTATACTGATGTTTAAGAGCAAATCCCCACAAGAATCAAACAAAATCAAATTTCTTCGGCAAGGCTTGAAAACTCAATTTCTTTCCCCTTTTGCATATAGTTAGCCCCAAGCAAGAATAGAAACAGCCTGTGTTTTTTTCCTCGAAATAGTTTTGTCTTTCTGAGAAAAACAACTTTTTCGATTTACCCTCCAGACTCAGTTTAGCGAGTCCCATTTGGGTTGAAAATCGACCATTTTCATTTGATTCGCATGTCGCAACCATCAAGCGCAGAAAAATTGTAATGCAACCAACTTATTGCATAACTTTTCCTTGTCCAAAACCCACAATTTCAAGAATATTGGACTAATCTAATAATTTTGCGGTCAATAAAACCAGAGTGTTCTCCAACCTTAACTTCGTCGGTCGGTGGGAAGAATTGTTATTTTGACCATGTGCCATATCACCGAATTTCATAAGATTAAGGATTTTAATTAAGGAAGGGTAGGTCTTTCAAAATATGTAAAGTTTAGTTTGGGCAAATGATTTGGCAGTCGTCAAAAAATTATTCAAAATTGCTTACTCTAGACACAAAATCACGTCAGCAGTGTTGAGTGCGTGACCAAGAGTATATTATCATTGTATCCGCAATCTACATACCAATATCACTTTGGTTCGAAAGTCAGCGTTACAAAGGTATAAATATGATAAACATGCTTACCCTCTTCGATTTGTAACATCCTGAATTTGTCAAACTGTTTCTTTCCCTGTATATTTTCAGCGACGTTTTCGACAAGGCCCGCATCAGAATTTGAAGAAA
>JAHPZR010009330.1:32500-37843 GCA_019787425.1 Platygyra sinensis | reverse complement strand
ATCATACAAGTGACAACATGTGTTCATTTTTTATCGACCAGGTTCGTATTTTCCAAGAAGGATTTTGCTCTTGCGTTACGCAGTCATTCGATGAATCTGCCCACTATTTGTTTCGGAACCATCTTCTCAGCAGAGTGCCCTACAACAGCGCCGTAGAGCCTGAAACCAGTAACCCACGAATTAGCGATTGATGATAATGTCATCATTCGGTTTACTACCGTGGCCAGTCCACCTAGACTTGACAAGTACTACTTTCACGGTGATACCAGAGAAACGTTTCACTGCAGTGCAGCATCCTGCCCGGATCTTGAGCTCGCCAAAGCTATTCCTTTCTCCGCTGTCTCTAGCGCCATCTCCAGCACCGTGCGTATTGTCAGTGCATCGGTTATTTGACTATCATGGCAAACGAGAGGCATTCACATGCCGGGTTATACACTCCGCTCTGCTGCAGTTCTCTTCTGTGGAGGTTATCGACCATGCTGAGCGCGTTGTAAGCACCGCGCATGTCATCCGGGG
The DNA here is from genome assembly GCA_019787425.1 of Platygyra sinensis. Classification (NCBI taxonomy): domain Eukaryota; kingdom Metazoa; phylum Cnidaria; class Anthozoa; order Scleractinia; family Merulinidae; genus Platygyra; species Platygyra sinensis. Next base: position 37,327 of record JAHPZR010009330.1, on the reverse strand, counting down.
TGACGTTTATTCCGACGAGGAATCAAGTGACCAATCCAGAGAAAATGTTGCACCTTGAACGAGATGGCAGGAGAAAGAGCAATCCTTATAAGAGGAAGCCAAGACTGGGGTATCTGCGTTGGAAAATGGGAGGGGTTTGTTAAGGGTGTTCCTGGTGTGCCTGGGGTAAAAGGAAACGTCCGGTAACCCGGGTGTCAGGGGAATTCCTGGCATAAAGGGTCAACCTGGTTTCTTGTCCATAAAGTTCTTTTCTCTTTTTGGGGCGCGCGAGTGGAAACGTGTAGAGAAACGAGGAGACATTTTCTCGATATGCCTTCTGAGTAAGAAGATAACCGTAGACGTTGACCTGCGAACTGGCATGATTTCTTTTCCACCAGAGGTACATGATGTACCGGAAGCAATTGCACTTGGATTTTCAATAGCTATTCTTCATCTTTTGTGCCAGCCATATCCTTCGACCACAAAGACCAACTACTTGAAACCATCAAAAGCTGCGTCAGACCAACGCAGCAAACCACGCCGCATCCGCAACGAAAACCTCATGCTTGTGGTGGCAGCCGGGTACTATGCTGATAATGTACCGACCAACTCTTACATTAAATATGAAACTTGGGGGAGGTGCCTGCGGTGGTTGCGGTGGATGTGGGGTTGCGGTGGGTGTGGTGGATGTGGGGGATGTGGTGGTTGTGGTGGAGGAGGAGGTGGTGATGGGAAGTTGTGATGGAGGAAGTTCTGGTGGAGGAAGTTGTGATGGAGGAGATTGAGGATAACTGAACTTAGATTTGACAGTTCTCCGGTGATCGTTTGCTATTCACATGTTTAAGAGAAATGGAGACTGGTAGGAAGTTAAGTTGTCATCAGAGGATAATAGTATTGATAATAAGACCTTCATGACTTTGTCTTGTAGAAAATGATTTCAACTCATTAAAGTGTACGATGAAGACAATTTTTTTATGCAATGCAATTTTATTTACAACTCCGACACTTACAGTATTAACGGTAGTAATGTTAAACTTGCATTTACATTTACAATAAACGTGCTAATTGTACTACTTAGACTTTCACTACTTATACAGGTACTACTTTACAATGCAGTAGGGATACTAAAACGACTTAAAGAAATACGATGCTACTTACAATACGATACCAAAGCTACTAAGAGCGATACTAATTGTACAAAAAGAGTGGGAGTGGCACATCTTCTGAGACAAAGATATTTGGCGTAGCTCATGCACATAGTGTTCCCCATTTTGCTCTGAATTTCTTCAGTGTATTATTTTTAAAAGCAAATTGTACGTTCACTGAAACAATCTTTTCATTAAGTAAAGGCTGAAAATTTCAAAGCTGGGAGAGGTCTTATTTAACCATGAGAGAAAAATGTGATATTTTGCAATCATAATATAATGATTGAGGGCTTGAAAAATATTTAATTCAGGCTTATAGCCATATAAAATATCCGTAGCGCTTAAGGTGATATTTTCCGATCTCTTTTCGTTCCACCAGCTAATTACCCTTTGCCAAAAAATTTGAATACAGGGGCATTCATATAGAGGATGAAATAAATTTTAATGAGGGTGGCTACAACGATCACGTCTCGGAGATGTTCTCAACTTCATTTTCGTAAAGATTGCTGTTGGTAGGTAGAATGTTATGTACTACCTTATATTGAAAACATCTAAGTTTGTTTTCCATTGTGACATTAAAGGCTAATTCATCAGTAGACAGCGTTAGTCGAGATATTTTGTTCGATAAGTTTCCTTTCCGGCTACATACTGAGGTTTAAGCGTTTTCAACACAAACATTTTACGGGCAGTTTTGGCCATGACGTTCGCGCAAGTGAGGTTGTGTTCCTCACTGTTACTAAGAAGTTCTGACTTAAGAATCTATTCTTTCCATACATCAGGAATCTCGGCAAGAATACCATTATAAGTTACAAAGTCCACTGACAAACCATTTTTTTTTCTTTGAAAATCGAATCTCGATAAAAAATTTCCTCTTTCGTTCAGACGATGGTGAATTTTAGTGACCCCTGACTCCTTTGCTGATCCTTATTTCTTTCGTACTTGTAACTTGTGCAACTCGCGTGAATACTGAACTCTGAATTACGAACTGAAAACACTTTCACACAAAAACACCGAACTAGCACTCTACTGCTACTTCTTATATAGTTTCTTACAGTCTTTCTGGAATATTCTAACATTACATCATGGAATTTTCCGGAATTTACGATAAAGATTACTCAGGTTTCTATATCTAGACGTTACGTAATCATTTCGAAACTATTACAACTTTCTAAAAACGACCTAAACAGTAATCAAGAATGTTCTGGAAATTTATAGAATATTCGATAAACATGCTAAATATCATGTCTTCTGTACACCACTGTAAGGAAAAAGATGGCGACTGGTACATTTACCTATAATGCTTTGCGCACGAAAACTCTAAAAGAGCGTATAAAAACACAAAGAAAAATTGTAAATCATTCAAACTCCGCAAAAGCAATGCTGTTAGTATAGAAACGACTGCCGTTTAAACATAGCTTTCTATATGCCCAGTGGGCTTAGTTTGGTTCGCAAGGTATTGTGGTAAAATGTACAGCCGCCATCGTTTTTCTTACGTTGGATTGAAACATGCATTTTAAGCAGTTGGTGGCATGACAGCTGTGGAGATTGGTGGCTGCACCGCTCTCAGCGAATGAAGTAAAGCAAAAGAAGAAAGACTGCATGGAAAAGAATAAAAAACACAGGATAAGATAATATAAGATTATTATATAACACAGGATGAGAATATATTAACACAGGATAAGGAGGTAGCAGCCATAGTGGATGATGAGCCAGGGCCTCCTGGTTGAGACTTTGTTTAACTTTGTTATGTTACAGCTTGCGAAACTAAAGATCAGTTGTTTTTTCTTAGCAGAAATTATCTGATGCAATACACAGCGTAGCCGAGACAGATGCCAAGAGATACCAGGTCCCGGGTTAGAGTTCTTCTGATTTCAAGGAGAAATTTATTGACATTCACTTCCAAATTGGGGAGATGTTTCTTGAAAACCAGAAGGGGGTTTGTGAACTGAATTTCCAGCAGCAAACTATGTGACTTTTGCAAGTCAAGTTGAAACTATGAGTGATTTCAGCTTTACTACACAACAGACAGAGCACATAATGAACCATTTGGTTTATTTTGCATGTCTTGGCCGAGCACCAGAATACACAGTAAAGAAGTAATCTAATAGCCATATAAAGCTAATAAGGTAAAGTCTGCATTCGAGCCAAAGTGGCCCATCAGTAGCATGAAAGCGACTGGGAGTATTTCTACTCTCCCCTGGATGGGATGCTAGTCCATCGCAGGGTTACCCCAGCATTAAATTCGCCGCTACCCATTTATACACCTGGGTGGAGAGAGGCACCGTGAGAGTAAAATGTCTTGCCCGACAACACGACACAATGTCCCAGGCCAGCGCTCGCTCCGGAGTCGAGTGCGCTAACCACGAGAGGTCACTGCGCCTCCCAGATATAAAGCTAATTACTATCTCTTAAATTCCTCCAATAACCAATAAATAACAGCTAGAAAAATAACGAGAGCTGGGCAACCACTAACAAGACATCGAGGTTAGACGGGGGCCAGAAAAAACCTGCCGGAAAAAAAACCCGTAGGGAAAAGATGACAGGAAATCTGGGTAGGAACTAGGCCCAAGCTCTACAGCCCATCCTACGAGGCGAAAAAACAACAACAACAACAACAACAACAACAACAACAACAACAACAACAAAAGAAATTATAGTGAGTGGTGTCGGCCTAGAATAATTGCCCACGTGCAATCTCAAACTTAAATACACACACGCCGTTGCCCATGATGCAACTACATTAAAGGACCCAGGCCCACGGCGTGACGGCCTGCTGCTTCCGTGCCGCAGAAATAGTGAATTTCAGGTTAATTCGTAGCGACCCAATCGTCAGAAATTTCATTTGTGGTCAGACTGAGCGAGTTCCAAGGCCGGCACTCCCTAAATATCAAAGCCCTGGATTTCACTACCTTCCTGTGCACATGACGTCAACAGTCGACAGAACCGTTGACGATTATTTACCATGAGCCCAGTTAAAGAAAGTATGTTAATAAGTGGTGAATGCTCACTGGAATTTGTTGTATCAGAAGAATGTGTGAAAACATATTTGGAGCACTTGAAATTGTTGGAGCTAAACAAGGAAAAAAGAAAGCAAGAGAGACCCGCGGGATATCGCCGTCTCTTAAAACTAAAATGACTTTCCAATGATTGGGTTGGTGCACAATGATTGGACTAGGAGTAATGAAACAGGCGTTGTGTTGAACAACCTATACATACAATACCATCATCTGAAGACTCAGGTTGATTTGAGACATTATAAACACCTTAAAAACTCGGCAACGCAAAATGAACAGTTTGATAGTGACAAAGAGTTAGTAGAAGCCACTGACTCTTTCATCAGAGGATGAGAATAAATTAAGATGAAGAGGTGGAATTTGTTTTAGTAGAATTTGGTTCTTCAAGCTCTGAGGAAGAGGAGAAAAGTGATGCGAACGATTATGACAATTTCTTTCGTGTTGCTACGCGTACTGACTACGCTTGAATTTCTAAGCCTTTGCGTGACGCGGCTTTCTGAACAGTTGATGTATTAGACAAAGTATTGTTTTAATGTTTTTGAGTTCCTCGAGAGATGAATTCACGCTTTTGCAGCAAAACTCAGAGACAGGTGTTTCTGTTGGTTTCAGGCCGCCACTGGTGCCCATCTATAAATTTGGGTAAAATTTCTCCGCATATCTTGCTTAAGAAAAATTGCTGTGACTTAAAT
>JAHPZR010009330.1:10000-25000 GCA_019787425.1 Platygyra sinensis | reverse complement strand
GTGCTCCAAATATGTTTTCACACATTCTTCTGATACAACAAATTCCAGTGAGCATTCACCACTTATTAACATACTTTCTTTAACTGGGCTCATGGTAAATAATCGTCAACGGTTCTGTCGACTGTTGACGTCATGTGCACAGGAAGGTAGTGAAATCCAGGGCTTTGATATTTAGGGAGTGCCGGCCTTGGAACTCGCTCAGTCTGACCACAAATGAAATTTCTGACGATTGGGTCGCTACGAATTAACCTGAAATTCACTATTTCTGCGGCACGGAAGCAGCAGGCCGTCACGCCGTGGGCCTGGGTCCTTTAATGTAGTTGCATCATGGGCAACGGCGTGTGTGTATTTAAGTTTGAGATTGCACGTGGGCAATTATTCTAGGCCGACACCACTCACTATAATTTCTTTTGTTGTTGTTGTTGTTGTTGTTGTTGTTGTTGTTGTTGTTGTTGTTTTTTCGCCTCGTAGGATGGGCTGTAGAGCTTGGGCCTAGTTCCTACCCAGATTCCTGTCATGTTTTCCCTACGGGTTTTTTTTCGGCAGGTTTTTTCTGGCCCCCGTCTAACCTCGATGTCTTGTTAGTGGTTGCCCAGCTCTCGTTATTTTTCTAGCTGTTATTTATTGGTTATTGGAGGAATTTAAGAGATAGTAATTAGCTTTATATCTGGGAGGCGCAGTGACCTCTCGTGGTTAGCGCACTCGACTCCGGAGCGAGCGCTGGCCGGGGACATTGTGTCGTGTTGTCGGGCAAGACATTTTACTCTCACGGTGCCTCTCTCCACCCAGGTGTATAAATGGGTAGCGGCGAATTTAATGCTGGGGTAACCCTGCGATGGACTAGCATCCCATCCAGGGGAGAGTAGAAATACTCCCAGTCGCTTTCATGCTACTGATGGGCCACTTTGGCTCGAATGCAGACTTTACCTTATTAGCTTTATATGGCTATTAGATTACTTCTTTACTGTGTATTCTGGTGCTCGGCCAAGACATGCAAAATAAACCAAATGGTTCATTATGTGCTCTGTCTGTTGTGTAGTAAAGCTGAAATCACTCATAGTTTCAACTTGACTTGCAAAAGTCACATAGTTTGCTGCTGGAAATTCAGTTCACAAACCCCCTTCTGGTTTTCAAGAAACATCTCCCCAATTTGGAAGTGAATGTCAATAAATTTCTCCTTGAAATCAGAAGAACTCTAACCCGGGACCTGGTATCTCTTGGCATCTGTCTCGGCTACGCTGTGTATTGCATCAGATAATTTCTGCTAAGAAAAAACAACTGATCTTTAGTTTCGCAAGCTGTAACATAACAAAGTTAAACAAAGTCTCAACCAGGAGGCCCTGGCTCATCATCCACTATGGCTGCTACCTCCTTATCCTGTGTTAATATATTCTCATCCTGTGTTATATAATAATCTTATATTATCTTATCCTGTGTTTTTTATTCTTTTCCATGCAGTCTTTCTTCTTTTGCTTTACTTCATTCGCTGAGAGCGGTGCAGCCACCAATCTCCACAGCTGTCATGCCACCAACTGCTTAAAATGCATGTTTCAATCCAACGTAAGAAAAACGATGGCGGCTGTACATTTTACCACAATACCTTGCGAACCAAACTAAGCCACTGGGCATATAGAAAGCTATGTTTAAACGGCAGTCGTTTCTATACTAACAGCATTGCTTTTGCGGAGTTTGAATGATTTACAATTTTTCTTTGTGTTTTTATACGCTCTTTTAGAGTTTTCGTGCGCAAAGCATTATAGGTAAATGTACCAGTCGCCATCTTTTTCCTTACAGTGGTGTACAGAAGACATGATATTTAGCATGTTTATCGAATATTCTATAAATTTCCAGAACATTCTTGATTACTGTTTAGGTCGTTTTTAGAAAGTTGTAATAGTTTCGAAATGATTACGTAACGTCTAGATATAGAAACCTGAGTAATCTTTATCGTAAATTCCGGAAAATTCCATGATGTAATGTTAGAATATTCCAGAAAGACTGTAAGAAACTATATAAGAAGTAGCAGTAGAGTGCTAGTTCGGTGTTTTTGTGTGAAAGTGTTTTCAGTTCGTAATTCAGAGTTCAGTATTCACGCGAGTTGCACAAGTTACAAGTACGAAAGAAAATAAAGGAGTCAGCAAAGGAGTCAGGGGTCACTAAAATTCACCATCGTCTGAACGAAAGAGGAAATTTTTTATCGAGATTCGATTTTCAAAGAAAAAAAAAATGGTTTGTCAGTGGACTTTGTAACTTATAATGGTATCTCTTGCCGAGATTCCTGATGTATGGAAAGAATAGATTCTTAAGTCAGAACTTCTTAGTAACAGTGAGGAACACAACCTCACTTGCGCGAACGTCATGGCCAAAACTGCCCGTAAAATGTTTGTGTTGAAAACGCTTAAACCTCAATATGTAGCCGGAAAGGAAACTTATCGAACAAAATATCTCGACTAACGCTGTCTACGATGAATTAGCCTTTAATGTCACAATGGAAAACAAACTTAGATGTTTTCAATATAAGGTAGTACATAACATTCTACCTACCAACAGCAATCTTTACGAAAATGAAGTTGAGAACATCTCCGAGACGTGATCGTTGTAGCCACCCTCATTAAAATTTATTTCATCCTCTATATGAATGCCCCTGTATTCAAATTTTTTGGCAAAGGGTAATTAGCTGGTGGAACGAAAAGAGATCGGAAAATATCACCTTAAGCGCTACGGATATTTTATATGGCTATAAGCCTGAATTAAATATTTTTCAAGCCCTCAATCATTATATTATGATTGCAAAATATCACATTTTTCTCTCATGGTTAAATAAGACCTCTCCCAGCTTTGAAATTTTCAGCCTTTACTTAATGAAAAGATTGTTTCAGTGAACGTACAATTTGCTTTTAAAAATAATACACTGAAGAAATTCAGAGCAAAATGGGGAACACTATGTGCATGAGCTACGCCAAATATCTTTGTCTCAGAAGATGTGCCACTCCCACTCTTTTGTACAATTAGTATCGCTCTTAGTAGCTTTGGTATCGTATTGTAAGTAGCATCGTATTTCTTTAAGTCGTTTTTAGTATCCCTACTGCATTGTAAAGTAGTACCTGTATAAGTAGTGAAAGTCTAAGTAGTACAATTAGCACGTTTATTGTAAATGTAAATGCAAGTTTAACATTACTACCGTTAATACTGTAAGTGTCGGAGTTGTAAATAAAATTGCATTGCATAAAAAAATTGTCTTCATCGTACACTTTAATGAGTTGAAATCATTTTCTACAAGACAAAGTCATGAAGGTCTTATTATCAATACTATTATCCTCTGATGACAACTTAACTTCCTACCAGTCCTCCATTTCTCTTAAACATGTGAATAGCAAACGATCACCGGAGAACTGTCAAATCTAAGTTCAGTTATCCTCAATCTCCTCCATCACAACTTCCTCCACCAGAACTTCCTCCATCACAACTTCCATCACCACCTCCTCCTCCACCACAACCACCACATCCCCCACATCCACCACACCCACCGCAACCCCACATCCACCGCAACCACCGCAGGCACCTCCCCCAAGTTCATATTTAATGTAAGAGTTGGTCGGTACATTATCAGCATAGTACCCGGCTGCCACCACAAGCATGAGGTTTTCGTTGCGGATGCGGCGTGGTTTGCTGCGTTGGTCTGACGCAGCTTTTGATGGTTTCAAGTAGTTGGTCTTTGTGGTCGAAGGATATGGCTGGACACAAAAGATGAAGAATAGCTATTGAAAATCCAAGTGCAATTGCTTCCGGTACATCATGTACCTCTGGTGGAAAAGAAATCATGCCAGTTCGCAGGTCAACGTCTACGGTTATCTTCTTACTCAGAAGGCATATCGAGAAAATGTCTCCTCGTTTCTCTACACGTTTCCACTCGCGCGCCCCAAAAAGAGAAAAGAACTTTATGGACAAGAAACCAGGTTGACCCTTTATGCCAGGAATTCCCCTGACACCCGGGTTACCGGACGTTCCTTTTACCCCAGGCACACCAGGAACACCCTTAACAAACCCCTCCCATTTTCCAACGCAGATACCCCAGTCTTGGCTTCCTCTTATAAGGATTGCTCTTTCTCCTGCCATCTCGTTCAAGGTGCAACATTTCTCTGGATTGGTCACTGATTCCTCGTCGGAATAAACGTCACCCCGGATGACATGCGCGGTGCTTACAACGCGCTCAGCATGGTCGATAACCTCCACAGAAGAGAACTGCAGCAGAGCGGAGTGTATAACCCGGCATGTGAATGCCTCTCGTTTGCCATGATAGTCAAATAACCGATGCACTGACAATACGCACGGTGCTGGAGATGGCGCTAGAGACAGCGGAGAAAGGAATAGCTTTGGCGAGCTCAAGATCCGGGCAGGATGCTGCACTGCAGTGAAACGTTTCTCTGGTATCACCGTGAAAGTAGTACTTGTCAAGTCTAGGTGGACTGGCCACGGTAGTAAACCGAATGATGACATTATCATCAATCGCTAATTCGTGGGTTACTGGTTCAGGCTCTACGGCGCTGTTGTAGGGCACTCTGCTGAGAAGATGGTTCCGAAACAAATAGTGGGCAGATTCATCGAATGACTGCGTAACGCAAGAGCAAAATCCTTCTTGGAAAATACGAACCTGGTCGATAAAAAATGAACACATGTTGTCACTTGTATGATTCTATTGTTTCACATGAAGAAAACCTTGGGTTACTCTTTTTGTCAATGTTAAAAGAGAGTCCTTCCTAATAGTCTGTTGTCGCAAAAATTCAAACCATAAAATTTGCAGCACCAAAAATTTCTCAAATTGTAAATCTAAACTTAAAAGAGGGCTCTGCACCTAACCGTCAATATTATACCTGGATACTCCCCTGGGGTTTCTCAGTAACGTTCGTGTGGCTTACTGACATGGGCAAAACATCTCCTAGTTAGTAAGAATAACTAAAAAGTTTGAACAGTAACGGTGAAAAATTTTAGTTAGCGTTTCTTTTTTATAACTTAGAAGTCCTGGTAAGCCTAATTCAGAACGGTGCTACAGAAAGTTCCCATGCTCACTTCAAATTTAAAGAGTACGTTAAATTATTTTCATATATTGATTGGTTCTTACTTCTTATCTATTACACATACAGATGACATTATTAACAAGTAGATTTTATGTTGCCGTGTGTCTGTGCAGCCCAGCGGCCAAAAGGGTCGCCAAGGGGAGTCCCAGTCTCGAAATTTTCAATACCGCACGAGGCCGCCGAGTGCGGTATTGAAATTTCTCGTTCATTGTTAGTGAACTGCGTGCAGGTAAATCCCGATAATTCACTCGCTGAGTGCGTTAACCTGTAAATATATGACGTCGAAATATGATATCAGTATATATAAGCAAGTGCAAACTCACCAAACAGCTCGTGTGTCAAGGGTTTTTTTTTAACCAAATTTTGAGGTCATCTTTAATTTTGTAAGGCAAAGACGTACGGCAACATGAAATTTACTTGTTAAGTTGATAACTTTTCGATAATCAGGAAAAACGACTTATTTACCTACAGTTGTTTCAGGTTATCTGTGAACCGGCAATTATCTGTAAATTGGCAATTTAGGATGACGAGTCATACTACTAGAATGAGGAGTCATTGTGCTCCATGTTGTTTCTTACAGTTTAGATCCCTTACCTTAAGTCTGTCGCTATCCTTTGTATTAAACTTGAAAGTTGAGAACGCATTGCCCGAACTGGCGGCTAGCGCTGGTCCATGAACTCGGGTCTTGAAAACTTGTTCGCCATTTACGACATCAATTTTGAATTTGTACGATTTCGATTTCGGGAGGCCCTCAACTTCAAACCGAGTCAGCTTCACTGTGTACTCAAGTGCTGCTAGTCCAGTGTAGTCCACCTGTTCAGCTTGGACAGTAGTCGAGAGCGGAGGCTCCCCACGGAACATGGCGGCCACGTAAAGCAAGTTCCTGGCCAGCTTCTTTCCATTTCTCTCGCGTTGTTTCATAAGACCTTGATAGCTTTGAGCCGGGCTGCCGGTCGTTCACAGAATCATCGTGGATGAGCACCTTTCCTATGATTTTAGTGGTGTCCTTCTGGTATATCAGCGGATGTACCTGATGCGCATGCCAAATGAGGTCAAAGTCGTAGCAGGGTACGATGAACAGATCTGGGTTTTGTTGTTTGAGTACGAGGTGCTGTTTATATCTCTCCAATGCTCTTTTCAAGAACTTCTTGTCCCCATAATGAGGTAAAGAGACCTGATAGTAAAAAACCCTCTGCCGACCGCAAGCTGCTGCGATGTCATACTCAATTCTCGACTCAAAATTAGGCGCGTTACTAAGAGAGGCCGTTAGGTCAACTTCAAAAGGTTCACTAGGGTAAAACTCTTTCCATAAATTTCTGGCTCTTTCAAGTGCTCTTGTACGTTGCTTTCCGACGAGGATCTTATGATCCACCAGGGTTGAGACGACTTCCTTGCAGTCCTTTTCGTAGCTCGTGGGTGACAACATGTGTACATGCCACACCCAGGCAATGTCAGAGGTGCTGCGATGTTCTCACTTACAGACGACTGACCAAGCAGTGGCAACCAGAAACAGCTCATATCTATAGGTGTTAAAAACATGACACATCACTGCCTTATAGAGCAATTGCAAGCATGTATACGGACACAGTTTAGGCGAGCAATTACAATGCTTCATAATTAGTAAAACAACCCAAAAAACACCTTTTAATAAAATTTGGCTTTAATCAGCTGGGTTGATAATGTGAATCGGCCACCGTAAAGAGATTCGGAAGCTGACTTTCGAATGTTAGCCCTTCGTCGGAGCGAATCCTTTAAAGATAATTGATTTTTATCAACTGGGTTGATAATGTGAACTGGCCACCGTAAAGAGATTCGGAAGCTGACGTCTCGAGCGTTAGCCATTCGTTGGAGCTAATCGAGGAATTGTGGGTTGTGAGTAGTTTATATACAAAAAATGGGGCTAGGCTATTGGTTGGTGCCTGGTAAAGTGAAAAACAGCAGAATAAATTAGTTGAATGAAAAACTGTGAAAAGCGTTCATTGACACCGTGAGGATTAAGAGTGCCGATTTGAGAAAATAATTTTTTGTTCTAGAGTTTTGCGGCTTTCCGTGTTTCCTTGATGTAGGGAGAGGCCGCAGACTGCCATATGTTTCTTAGAATGATTGGGTAGATTAAAGTGTCTCTTGACCGGTTAAGATGCGTTTTTCTCGTTTCCTCTACGCCACGAAGGTGTTCTCGGAATCAGTCCCCTAGTCGTCTCCCTGTTTCGCCGACGTATAACGTTTTGCAAAGAGTGCAAGTTATGCAGTAGATGACATTCAGTGGCTGAGGTACGGGTAAAGTGATCAGTGATCGTGATGGATCGCTTGGGTCCCGACAATTTCTCAACGTTGCAAATGAAAGGACATGTTTTGCATCGTGCGCGTGCGCATTTAAAAGTTCCGGGTTGATCACTCGTTTGGAATGCACTTCAATTTTTTTTTTTAGGATGATGGATTTTACTGCGTGGTTGTTAGGGTGAAATATGAGGGTGAATGCGATTCTATTATTATTCTCTTTCTGAGACGTTTGTAGTGCTGACTGCGGATTTTCACTTACCAGGCACCAACCAATAGCGTAGCCCCATTTTTTGTTATAAACCACTCACAACCCACAATTCCTCGATTCGCTCCAACGAGGGGCTAACGCTCAAGACGTCAGCTTCCGAATCTCTGTACGGTGGCCAATTCACATTATCAAACCAGTTGATAAAACCAAATTATCCTGAAATACTCCCACCGACGCAGCACCACAGTTTCTTTGAAACTTACTCCCTTTACCTTTTAAGATACCGTAGAATTCTGAAAATAACGGCTACCCTAAAGTAACGTTAATTTTTTGCCCTCCTATTAAATCCCGAAAGTAACGGTCCTCCGAAATTAACGGCATTTTAAAAAAATTACCCAAAAACGGTAACAAAACACTGTTGTGACTGTTGTATTTAAAGTCATTTCAAGCATTACTTTCCGTCGGTTTACAAAGCGATCTTATATATCTTAAAGAATACCGTGACCGTATTTAACGTAACATATTCAACTGGAACGAGAGAAATACAAATAATATCTCTTCTTTTAGAAGTAACTCAAACAAGAAAAACACCAAAGTTTGTCATGAAACCGTGATTATTTTTCAATGTGCACAGATTAGAAAACTAGAACATGTAAACATTCTCAGATTATCTTGGAGCATATGCCGTTGACTGAAGAACGTTTAAAGAATTGTTTGTGCATGATTTGATCTGTGAGTGAAACTTATGAACGCTGCAATACTTTATTGAAATTAATTTCTCAGTAAAGAATCAAATGTACTGTACAGTGTTAGTAATCGTGTATGTTATAGCGTTCCGCTTAAGGTAGTCTGTTTTGTTCACTGTTTGTTCTTCTGGTTACGAATTACATTGTAGGAATATGCCTAAATGGAATAGCTTTAAAATTTCATAATACGTGCCCTCTTTGTCTGACACCATTTCGAGTTACAAACGTTTTTTACCTGTCCGAAATAACGGCTACCCGTAAGTAGCGGCCCCCTTTTGCCGGCAAAATTCGAAAGTAACGGGGGCCGTTACTTTCGGAATTCTACGGTACAGCGGCACCCGGCCCGCTATAACGAAGTGTCACGGTACCGAACAAAATGTCCGTTATAGCGGGGTCTTCGTTATAGCGAAGACCCCGTTATAACGAATTATCTGGTTAACAACAAAATATTCGTTATAGCGGGGTAACCAAGCTGGACCAAGCTGAACAATGGGGTATACACCACGCAAAACAGTCTACAGACTTGCGCGTGAACAGCTACATTTAAATAAAGCAAAGCTTTGAAGGTCAAAGTTTCCCTATCTTGACCAATCGGAGTCGTGTTTGGCTTATCGACCATTTGTATCATCATGTCGTTTTTACTGACTGCGAGCGACAGGACAAAATATTCGTTATAGCGGGGTAAATTGTGCGTTGGGACCGTCAAAATCAATTCGTTATGGCGGAAATTTCGTTGTAGCGATGTTCGTTATAGCGGGGTTTGTTTCCACATATTTTACTGTAATTCTACCGGGCTTTCAAATGTTGTTCGTTATAACGGGTCTTCGTTATAGCGGGGTGCCATTGTACATGCGTTGCAAGCAGGTATGATGATCAAACGTTAAAACTGGACATCACCTTTCATACCGTATGAATGACACATAAGTGTTCGGAAAAAATCCCCCAGAGGCTGGGATCGCAAGCAGTCATTCGATTTAAAATTGCACTTTGACCGCAACAAAACTTGCCTGCGTAAGCGGACCGTAGACATGTGCAATGATTGAACATACTGTCATGAAAGAACTAATATTAATACCTCCTGATTGCATTGTGAACATGTGGCCCAGCATAAAGGCTTGGATAGGCGTCAACGAGCTGTAAGAACTGACGGTGTTCAACAGCAGCCTCCACCAGATCGATGCTGAGGCGTACCTTCTTCCAAGACATCATTCAAGTTACTGAATAACGAAATGTAAAACAAAGACAGAACTTTGGTTTCCGCAGCTACCGCTTTGGAAATTGGAAAGTGTGCTGGGGTGGAGGGACGTGCGATATCCCCGGAGGGGGGGGGTACTTAACAAAATTAATACGGGGAGGCTCGCCCCTAGGTCCCAACCCTTACCCTTTTATATACCATTTTGGCAGAACAGGTACCCTTTTATATACCTTTTAATGAAAAAAGATACCCCTTTAACATACCTACTTTAGGAAGTCTTGTTGTCGTTTTCATGTAGTGCGCGCTTAGGTTATTCCCTTGAAATTGTTCTACTATCAAACTTTTTTTGAAACTTGGCGTAAATGAACATTCATGATATGAACAATATAACAATGCATAAAAAAGGGGTCACCGTGCTTGTTTACGCGTCAGCGGGCTCTTAAAATGGATTATTTTGACTGGTCGCGCGTTAAAAGTTCGAATCACCGTCATACAGAATTAAATATACTTTTTTATACTTAAATCTTGGTTACCTGAAAGGCACAAAGTTTTGTCTTGAAAGTAAAGCTTCATTTATTGACATAGGCAGTATTGCTTCATTTAAGCCGTTTTTGATTGCCTGGTTGCGGGGATATTGCACTTTTTCGGACAGTCCCGTTGTTAATTTGAAGTCTCGCCTTGGCCAAAATACACCCAGTTGGGAACTATTTTCCAAAAAAAGGTCATGGTCTACTATCAAACTTTTTTTCCTCTTCAAATATGTTCTTCATTAGACTATTTTTAGCAAATACCTGAAATAAAAATCGGGGGTCACCGTGCTCGTTTAACAGAAAAGGAGAATTTATTCCGTTCGTTGTGTAATGGCCGCGAACTATATGAAGAGGCGAAAGCACTTCTTGTACTTTATTGCTGAATAAACATGGCGGGAAATTCACACACACGGTCGCACGGCACGACGGTTCACATGATGCTACGTCATCGGAAATACATTAACTACGTATCATCACATCCCTCTCCTCCTGATGAGGTGAGTTATAACAGCAAACAAAATAACTACTAAACTGAACAAAGGAACATAACTATAAGTCAACAACAAAAGTTCCTTTGTTAGTGGATCAGCATTGTTCAACAATAGAGCAAGCTATATGTCCAGCCTTTCCGGGGACTTGCTAATCCTGCCACTCCGAGTTACATAATGGCCTGTGAGTGCGTCAGCTTGATTCTCGAAGGGAACTGAAATCGCAACAGTTGGGCTGGTGCTAGCTTGTACCACAGTTTGCTCATCTGCATCTGGTTGGACTTCTATGTTTCTCTGGGGGGCAAGACGTATATGGGTTCTAGTGCGCCTCAGCTCTCTTCCAGTTGGGGTTGACACAGTATATGACCGGGGGACTCCTGCAAGCTTTTCCCTCACTTCGGCTGGTTTCCATTTCAGTGTCGATTGATCCTGGATGCTTACTCTTTGTCCTGGTGTTAGAGTAGGGAGTTGCCTCGCGGACCTGTCATGGTAGAATTTTTGCATCTCCTGCCTCTCCTCTAGTCTGGGGGCGACTACTTCATTTAAGGCGTCTCTGGGGATTTTCCTCGGGAGGTTGTCCTGGATTGCTCGACCAAGAAGTAGTTCAGCAGGTGATGGCAGCTTGTGATCAATGGGTGTGGTTCTAAGGCACAGGAGGGCCATGTCAGGGTCGCTGTGGGTGGTTTTCGCTTTGAGAAGAGCAGCTTTAACTGATTTCACTTGGCTCTCAATAAAACCATTGCTACGCGGATAGTGTGGGGAGCTTGTCACATGCTAGAAACCCACTTCTGTTGCAAAATCTTGGAATGCTTGACTACTGTAGTGGGGCCCATTATAAATAATAATTGATATTTAAACAGGGTAACCCCTTCAGTCACAGGACTGGTATCAACGGGGGCCTGTGTAACATTAAAATAAAAGAGATCTTACTACCTTGGGAATGCCCTGCTCGCTGAAAATCTGTCTCAGCATTTTGATTACTGTGTGGCTGTTATTTTGTCCCCTTGGTATCTGCCTGACGAATGGATACTTTGAGTAATAATCAGCAACTACTAGGTACTCTGAACCCTCTAAGGTAAAGAGGTCTGTACCAATGGTGTGCCATGCCCTTGGCGGCACCTCTGCGAGGATCAGGGGCTCTTTTTGCTGGCTTGGGTGCAACTCCTGGCATATGCTACATGTCTTGGTTATCTCATCTATGTCTTTGTTTAGCCCTCTCCAGTATACAGAGGTCCTAGCTCTGAGCTTCGTCTTCTCAATTCCTTGGTGTGCTGCATAGGAGCGTTGTCAAGATTTCTTTCTGTAGCCCAGTGTTGGATAATAATGCGGTGACTCTTCATGGCTATCCCATCTTCTACAGCGAGCTCATCGCGAAAGGGCCAATAAGGTTTTAAGGTCACTGGGACTTGCTGGATGGTCGGCGGCCAACCAGAGTGGATCGTTTCCTTCAGTGCATTGAGCTCTGGATCTGACGCGGTTTGTTGCCTAATTCTCTGCAAAATGCTCTCACTGAATTGAGGGTGGATGTCGTGCACTTGGACATTCATCCCAGGGATGGCTTCTGTTTCTTCTGGTGATAACCTGGAGAGCGCATCTGCGATCTCGATGCTCTTGCCTGGTTGGTAGCGGATGACAAGGTCATATGGTTGCAGTCTCAATAGCATCCTTTGAAGACACGGGGGTGCAGCTGTCAAGTGTTTTAGGTGAATACTCTCGAGCGGCTTGTGGTCAGTGTCGACTGTGAAACTGTGGCCCAAACAGGTAAGTGTGAAACTTCTCACACCCGTACACCACAGCAAGCAGTTCTCGTTCAATGTTTGCATATCTTGTTTCCACATCAGTGAGTGCTTTGCTCGCGAAAGCAACAGGCTTGTTATCCTGTAAGAGTACGGCGCCCAGGCCTTTCAGCGAAGCGCCAACTTGTAAGGTGATCTCCTTCTTAGGATCAAAGTAGGTTAGAGTGTCTTCACTACTGATGGAGTCCTTGATCTTGTTGTAGGCTTCTTGGTGTGCTGGGCTCCAGTCAAATTGGTGGCTTTCCTTTAGGAGCTCTCGAAGCGGAGGCTGTTAGTGTGCTTAAATTTGGGATGAAAGGACCCATGTAGTTTGCCAGACCTAAGAAGGTCTGTAGTTCTTGGCGGCTGGTTGGAGCTGACATTTGTTTCAGTGCTCAGATTTTGTTTGGTCTGGCTGGATCCCATCACGGCTACAGACAACGCCATAAAATCTGATTTTCTCCTGCTTTACAAAGCATTTGTCAGGGTTCAGTTTCATGCCTGTATCTTGGCATCGTCTTAGCATACCATGCATGTTTCGGTCATGTTCTTCACCAGTTTTTCCAAAAACTACGAAGTCATCTGCAATTCCTGCCACGCCTTCGCACTCCTCAAATGTTTGGTCAATTTTGGTCTGAAAGATGTCTTGTGACATTTTCAGCCCAAAGGGCATGCGGTTGAATCTGTATCTACCGAAAGGGGAGTTGAATGTGATGAGGTAACTCGACTCCTTGTCAAGAACAACGTTCCAGTACCCGCACTTAGCATCAACAATGGAGAAAACTGTAGCTCCGGTCAATTTGGGTAGGATCTCTTCTAAAGTGGGGGTAACATGGTATTCTCTCTGGATGGCCGCGTTGAGATCTTTGGGGTCTAAGCAGAGTCTCAACCTCCCATTTTGTTTCCGTCGGTAGACAAGACTGTTAACCCGGGGTGTGGGTTCACCTTCTTCAAGTTTTGTGATGATGCCGTTCTTGACCATATCATCCAATTCACTTTTGATGTCGTCTTTGAGGCTGACTGGCACGCGTCGTGGAGGATGAATCACTGGTGGAACATTGTGGTCGACTGTAATATGGTAATCCCCTTGAAACTTCCCGATGCCATTGAAACACTCAGGGTATTGTTTAATCAGATCTTGCTTGTCTTTTATCGGGGGAGTTTCTTTGGCTTGTTCCAGAGTCTTGTCCTTTAGGCATCCATGACTGCTGGTGTGGGGATGTTGTGCCTGTATAGCACAATTAAACTGTAGCAGATTCAGGTCAGTGGAGGTTGGGAGGCCAATGATTGCAGGACCTGGGATGTCAGTGACGTAAAAGGGTGCCAGTGTGCTCTCTTTCCCGTAAGTGCAGGGTATGGTGACTATGCCACGGTGTTTAATTTGCGAGCCTCCATAGGCAGTGAGCACAACATTCGAGGACAACAGTGCATTGGGTTTGAGTTTACCATTGTTGTCTATTTGATGTGGGAACATCTCACGGTAAAGTCTCATGGGTAGTATGTTGCCCTGGGCCCCAGCGTCAAGTTTGGCTCTTAGGGTGGTCTTCCTGTAATTGCTCTGCGCCAGGTTTACCTGAATGGATACAAATACTTCATCTCGACTAGACTCAGCTGACCCATGTGTTAAATTTGCTATGGTGACTGATTCGAAAACAATGGATTCGAATGATGTTTCTGCAGTGGAATCTCTTGAATCTTCTATGGCGTGAATCCGTTGTCTGCGGGCCTTGGATTGACAGACTTCTGCAAAGTGGTTTACATTCTTACAGTAGAGGCATGTCTTTCCATGTGCTGGGCATTTGGCTGATGCGGTGTGGGCGCGACCTACAGTTCCCGCAAGTTCTCATTCCCCTGGGAGGCTTGAAAGGTGGAGATACTTGATGTGATGGAGGGTGGTTTTGGTGTTGGGCATCCTGTGTCTCTTTCTCTTGGTTTCGCTTCTGTACTAAGTGTATGGACCCATCTGCAGTTTCAGCTGCCATGGCTGTGAGCTGGGCTTGAGAGGATTCGTGTGACCTTGCAATTTCAATAGCTTTATCCAGCGTTAGCTTGGCTCCCTTTGAAGATTAACTTTTCTCTGACTTTGAGTGAGTTCGTTCCGAAGACTATTCGGTCTCGAATCATTTCTTCTGGGTCTTTGAAATCACAATCCTGGGCTAGAATTCGTAATGCCGTGATGAATTTCTCTGCTGTTTCTGATGATTCTTGGACGCGACTGTGGAATTTGAATCTGGCGAAAACAGGATTTGCTTTGGGACTTACGTGATTCTCAAAACGTTCGTAGTATGTTCCTAATTTCTTACGGTCATCGTCGGAAATGTCAGACCACGTGTTGTAGATATCCCTTCCTTTCTGACCGACCCAGATGAGTAAATAGCTGCATTTCTCCTGTTCTGTTCTGGATTTAAGAGGTCCTGTAAACATTAACTCGACGTGTTGCTTGAAACGCCGCCAGTTTTCTTTCAGGTTGTCGCCGTCCCACTGCATAACTGGGCATTCGATGCCGCTTAGAGCCATGTTTCCGAGGTTTTTGGTTTACTTCTGACACCATGTAATGGCCGCGAACTATATGAAGAGGCGAAAGCACTTCTTGTACTTTATTGCTGAACCAACATGGCGGGAAATTCACACACCAAAGGTCGCATGGCACGACGGTTCACATGATGCTACGTCATCGGAAATACATTAACTACGTATCATCAC
>JAHPZR010009327.1:27500-40000 GCA_019787425.1 Platygyra sinensis | reverse complement strand
TTGTGTTTAATATCCTTGAAAAGCCTCTCCTGAATCTCCTGTGGAGCATTAATTTGCTTTTAACTGAGGTGACAGTCGTTTTTTCAATGAAAGTAGTTAACAGAAATTTAGACTGTTGAATTTATTCCCTCTTGTTTAAGTCGAAATGATAAATAATTAAACAACAAATATATGTAACCAGCTGATTGACTTCAATGGCTTATCACCAGACCTAAATTAGAAACCACTCACAAACCTCGATACATGAGGCTGATCTGCATAAAAACACAATGGCTGAGTGATAACAAGATCAACTATATTTCTTGCCTTGAGGAACGTTTCTTCCTTAAGTCATCTGCTCTTATTTATTATTTATTTTTATTTTCTCGCTCATGTATTTATTTTATTGATGTGTGTGTGTGTATGAGTGTGTGTGTGAGAGAGCTTATACAGTGTCAGTTTATATAGCCCGCCTAGAATAGCTATGCTAACTGCGGGCTACAAAGGCCTTTTTTCCGTAATGTCTAAATAAAGTCAATGTTGTTGTTGTTGTTGTTGTTGTTGTTGTTGTTGTTGTTGTCATGATTGGGTGTTTTAAGATGGCGTCATGTACTAAAATCAAACTAAAAAACCATTGATCCTCCTGAGATTTTACTTTCATGATATAGCTGAAAACTAGTATTCATACCTGAATTTCAAATTTTCGCTCCCAATGGGTCTTTGGTTTTCTGAAAGACTACGCTACGCGGCATTTACATGAGAGCTGAGAGAACTGTCATGTTGGTTAAAATAGTGACTTATTTCTGGGAATTTGGTTTCTTGGAAAAAGTATTATTTTAATGTTTTTGAGTTCCTCGAAAGATTAATTCGCGCTTTTGTAGCCGAACTCAGTGACAGATGTTTCTGTTACTTTCCGGCCGCCATGTTTAGCTTATGTGGATGGGCTGCAGCGTGGCGTCCCAATACAAATCTCTATAAATTGGGGCGAAACATTTTTCCACCTGTCTTGCTTAAGAAAAAAATGCTGTGACCTGAACCTTGGCAAGGGGCTTCGCAAATTTAGTTTCTTTCTTTTCCCAGGTTCTGGACTTCATCTTTTGAAAGTTTTGGGCTTTATTTCGATCTATTTTGAATGGCGTGATACTGAATACCAGCAATTGTTCTGAAGCTACAGTACCGACATTTTAAATTGTTATTGAACTCATGCATATCACAAAATGACAGTAAAATTACATTGTCTTCCTACTAAACCTTAGATCAGACCGACAGTAGATCTCTCAAAAACATTATCTTTTCAAAACGTATCGATCTGAGCGCTTTTGAAAAAATAATCCGATGTTGGATGATCGCAATCTTTGACACACCAATTCTAAATTTGTCAAGCGATGCTGTGAAACACAATGTTTTTACTTCCCCGAACAACCACCACAAGAGCTCAAGCATCATTTGTAATTTTGAACAACTCTTTTCTACTTGATGATGCTCCTGTTTTTGAAAAAAAGATCAGATTCACAGTCTCATTTGTTCGCAGCCAACAAAAAAAAAAAGAAAAACGTTGTAAGAGCCAACCTCGTTCCCTGGGCTCCCTTTTCTCTTCTATCATGTTTCATAATGTAATAGTTTGACGTAAAACTGCTTATCACCACGTCTTTGACGCACCTGACTTCATCGATTACTAAGGATGTAAATGTCTACATTAGCCCAGAATCGTCGTGATAGGCCAGTGCATGTGCAAGTTAAATGGCCTCGACAGAGCGGAGACTAAAAATGTGATTTAGATAGAAAGGAGGAAGCAATAACTCGGAAATTGGAGCTAAAGTTCGTTTTGAAGATCTAGACTATGTATTCAGCATAAAATTAGCAAATATTAAACTTAGGATTCTCGCCCGTTTAAGTCTCTCATTTCTAAAGTTCTGTTCATCTCAGTTATTAAAAAAACCCTAAAGTATCGTAGTCTGAGGTGTCTTGTTCGCATTTTGCCTGAAATAAAGAAAGCTCAGCAGGCGTCCAAAATTTTTGTATTATATAATGTTATTTCTTGGGGACAATTATTTTGATTCACACACGTACTCTTGTCATAAGATGTCGACTTACATGGATAATGGCAAAATAATGTTAAAAGAAAAAGAAAAAGCATGTCAACCTGAATTGAAGAAAGAGTGTTTTGGTCGTTAATAAGTTTCTATTAAGCATTCATCATCGTTGAAAGCTCTCGTTTTTCACGGACACCTTCAGTTATTGTTGTAACTGTTGCCCGTCACAGGTTTCATCTTAGGCCCGTTTAATTTCGTCAGGAAAATTGTAAGTAATTCAGTCTTTCATAACTCACCTAAATTTTAGTAAGGCATTAAACTCTTAAATCCATAGCTAGACAGTCGGTTCCTTATTTTCAATTCCATATCTTGACCAAATATTAAACATTTTTTTTTTATTTCTTGCAGATGTTTTTTGGGGCACTTGTATTCATTTTGCCATTAGCGGCCTCGATAAGAGCAGAAGAAAATGGCGCCTATTTCAAGATCGAAGAAAAATCTTTTCTATTTTTTCAAGGCACCATTTCGAGCGAAAAGGCTGACTCCTTGCTGTCATGTTTACAAATGTGCGCCAGGCGAGCTGCTTGTAAAAGTGCAAACTTTATAGCAAGTCAAAGAACTTGCTCGCTTCTCAAGGAGGAAAAAACAAATCAACCCAAAAACCTTGTAAAAAGAGATGGTTCTTTGTATTTGGAAAAAGTATTTTGACAATCCGTCGTCCAGACACAAGAATTATGTTAATTTATGCAAGCAAGCTTTCGACATAGAAAAAGAGAAGATTATTCAATGTGGATTCTCTCATTCAAGTCATTTTAATTAAATGACTAATTTCGAAACTAATAATTCTTGGTTTTCAAAACTAAAAGTGATCAAAACTAAATGTCGTAACCATTTAATGAAGCAAGTCAAAAATCAGGGATACGATAGATGATTGATATAGAAACAACTTCGCCAAGAATCAGGTTTCTTCTGCTTTTCATTCACGCGTTATTTATAGAAGTGTGTTACCCAATTTTATAGAGCTTTGTATGGAAACGACATGTTTGTGCCCCTTGGAGGGACACAAACATAGCGGCCGGAAAGTAACATAAACAACTGTCACTGAGTTTTTGCTTTTGAAACGAAAACTTATTGCTCTAGCGAGATGACACATTGAAATAAATGCTTCTTCTAGCGCAAACACTGTCTAGTTGGCAAAAACTAAAGCGATAACTCATCTTTTGAACTGCGCGAAAGCCTTCTCAGGCCTTCATTTCCATGTCACGCAACGCAAAAGCTTGGGAATTCAAACGTGCTCTATTACAAAAAGAAGAACTCTGCCGAGCAAAACCACAGTGGAATATGATTACGTCACATGAAAACCAAGGATACACTTTAGGTTGTGTTGAATACTTTTCTCGTTGAATTTGAGGTCTTTTCTATTCCGTTACCGAATTGACGTTTTTTATTTTTTTTTTCTTGTTGTCACATTCAAATCGTTTCAGAAACATATTTGGATGAATACCATCAAGTAAAAAAACAAATATAAATCTAAGAAAAGGGAAGCAAATATTAAACATTATTTAGCTCTTATTAACCGAGCAGGAAGTCTGTATGGGAGAATCTTGACCGAGGTCGTAAGTACAGACCGAACGCAGTGAGTTCTGTACACACGACCGAGGTCAAGATTCTCCCATACATACCGACTTAGCTCGGTTAATAAGATGTTTATTATATGGCGAAAACAAGAACAATATAATTTGTTTAATGTAACTGGTTTGTACTAAGTGACAGTTTGCTTGCGAATGGTGATGAGCGGCCGAATTTAATTCTTCCAAAGTTTGCTCGTCCTCTTTACTTTATTTTCTCATCAGCTTTTTGGCGCTTACAGAAATAAATATTCTTAGATGAAAACAGTCAATGATTTTGCATTTTAGTTCGCAACTTTTTCGCTTCAAAACATAACTGGTCTAGCTGCCGGTCTAGATGGGAAAATCTAGACCGCGGTCAATATCCATTTTAGCCAATCAGATTCGTGAATTTGGTAGTTCCCAGTCCTTGTGAGACAGAGCCATATAATAAAAATTAATAATTTACTTTGAAAAAAAAAAAGCCAAAACGAAATAAATTTAAATTGCATGCGCGAATATACCGTAGGATTTAGTAATCTGTCTGCACTATTACTGTAAACTAGTTCAACTCAGTATTCAAGTTTGGAAGAAAACTGATTTTTTTTTTCTTACTAGTCAGTTAGTTAACGCTTCACCAGTCATGTCCTTTCACTTTCATAAGTTTCTATGCCATGTTTTCTTACATATATTTACTTAATTTACAGGTGGATATTCCGGGAATCCTGGGTAAGGAGGATAATATAAAATGAGATGTTATAAGCAGATATAATCTCTGAGGCCTCTTGATGTGATGTGATGTGATGTGATATAATGTTATGTTTTTGTGACTTGAGGTGGCGTGATGCAATGTGATGCGATGTGACGGGATATAGTGTGATGGGATATCAGCTGTAGTGGAGTGATCGATGTAATGTGATGAGATGTGTTGTGCTGTGATGTGGTATGGCGTCGTGTCGTGTCATGTTATGTGCTTTGACGTTAAGGGAAGTGACGTGATGTGATGTGATGTGATTTGAAGTGAAAGAAAAAAGTCATACCATCAGTTCTACCATATGGTTGGTGGCAAGAAGACTTTCGGTAAATGAATAGTATGAGAAATCAATTACAATAAATGTGTAATATCATCATTAACGAATATGCTTTATTAAGGTGCAACTAAATCTTCAGCAGTCCCCTCGTGCCAGACCCTTCGCAGCCGATCTCCTTCTTCTCCCTCGGGTGTTTATTGGATTGATCCAGACGGTGAGTCAAAGCAAAACGCGTTCAAGGCTTACTGTGACATGGAAACCGTTGGAGGAGGCTGGACATTAGTTTGGAGTTATACATTCCGCAATTACAATGATTTCGCGAGTAAATCGAACGCAATCACACCAAGGCCAGATTGGAAAGTAGACGTGAACGTAGATGTTCCTATCTCCACAACTCCTCCATTGAACGAAACAGACTACAATGCCATAAACTTTTCGCTGTGGAAACAACTTGGCAGACAGGTCCTCATCAAAAGCAATATTAACAACTGGTTGGTATGTCATCCAGGAAGTGGAAGTTTGGTTGATTGGCAGGAAGGGGACGTCAGTTGTCGGATTGTGAAACACGTGACAGACACGTGTAAAGATAAATTGGCTCCTGGCAAATTTTCGCCAAGTAAGGGTTATGGACCGATGTTCTACACCAGCACTTATTTTGGCGGTACCTATTACTACTTCGATGGCTACACATTGGAAAACTGGCCTACCCATGATCCTTGCGGCAGAAACCATGAGAACCAAGAAAAAAATGTGGTTAATCCACATGGAAACATTTTTATTCGAAACACCATTAATTAAAAATGATCGAAACGTTAGAATGACGCAAGTTTGCATTGGCCTCTAAATACTAAGCAATTCAAATAATCCGGTAAGATAATTTAGACTCGAACTTTGCATTGGAAAAGCTAAAAGGTCAATGATTCGTCTGCTGTAATTCTGCACCCATTTAATTTAGTTCTCTTATTTTATATAGCATTTAAAAAGTGATCTATACACATGCAAAGCGAAAAATAAACGATCATTTATTATTCGTTTACTATTTGTAAGCAAAATATTGATTGAAATAAGCGTTTGATAACAATTGCTGTTCATTGACCCATTGTGGTGGCTTTCTTTTAAAGAGACGATTAAAGCTAGTTGAATTCTTCTGTATAATTGAGTATTCAATGATTCGAGTCTTTGGCATTGTCCATTTAGTCACATCTCATGTGTTCCGACTTAACTGGCAAGTTGTGTACTGAATCTACGATAAAGTGCTTGTCATTTGATTTGCGAAAAGATGCCCAAAACTGTACGAAGGGAGGTTTTGGTTTGTAATTTTACCTCTATGAAAAAAGGCTCAAATTTCGTTGTCACAAGACATTGTTAAATAAAATATTTGAACGTGCCTAAAATGAGACAATAGTCGGCTATCTAATTTTATTATTAAAAAGGAGACCTTGCAGCTACCAAAAAATCTCAATATTTCTTCACGAGCAGAATACAGCCGAGCCTCCCGTAAGCCATCACCCAAAGGTGGTGGGATATCGGAGGTGGTCTCGGCCCATGAAGTAATGCCGGTGCAAAGTTTAATTCAAGTAAAAGTCAATTTCGAAAACAAAATCCGGTTCTTCCCGTTAAGAATTTTTCGTTTCTTGTAGTAGCCTGAAATAGGATAGATAAACGCTAGAAATATCGATGCCACAGTTCGAATGCACAAGTTTTTACCATGATGAGCATAAGAGCAAGAGAAAATAAGCATGATCGTAAGTGTGATTCAATAAAATAAACTTTCAGACCGTGGCAAGTCCAGCAGAATGAATTCTTAAAATAATATTCCAAGGCTCATATCAGAGAAATGTAGCCAAGAAAAACGCAGTAGAGAGCAGCGAACATATCTGCTAGCCGCCACCAAGAACTGGGGAAAATAATACAAAAGTACTAAGGAAAAGGTTGCGTAATCTCTGGGGTCACGGAGAAACGTATCATTTCCATTTCTATTTTCCATTTTTATTTTCCATTAAAGATAAACAAAAAATAACGCAATACACTAGAAATTTATGATAATTTAAAGACGACAACTTAACAATTTTAAAGGTGGTAATGGTAAGGAAGCCAAACAACGCAAAGAGATCAAAAAGTGTACCATAATCGATGAGTAGTCCCTCCACGCAGAAAGTCAATGTATTTCGGGGGTGAGAGGTGGCAGAAAAGGGGGGGGTTTACCTGAGTGGTTAACGACAATAAATAAATTAAATGTGGCCATACACTTTTAACAATCGTAAGGCTGTATTAATATACACATACATGCTGTGGGTTCATGTGAGTGAATATACGGCTTTTGTCAAGAATTGGAATAACATGCTCGAGGCGGTGTGAAGAAGCAACAAGAAAAAGAACGAATACGTATTCAGTGGCATAATCAAGCATATCTTTAGTCGTGCAGATGTGAAACGTGGGTGAGTAAAAGTGCTTGACATTAGGGTATTCAGACGGAGCGCAGTACAGGTATACCGCGGCCCCAAACAACATGGGTGTGGAATGGGAATAGAACATCGTAAAATGGAGATAAAAAAAAAAAAAAAAAATTTGTGGTTCGCGTCACAGCGATTGAGAGAGTGATAAACAAATCAGAGTGGGGATTTGACTATGACTAAGACCGGGAATCGAGAACAAAATCGAGGATGGTAGTATGCGTTGAAGAAACCCCATACACTCTTTGATCTAGGATCGTAATGGAGGGGGTTTAATATATTTTGAAAGTGCGTATATCATGTACTTCGATTATGGTGTTTTCACATTGGATACAGGAGTGGGGGGGTAAAGTGCGCTCATGTGTGTCGATTTACGTTCAATTCTTTTTTAAAAGCTTTTGTTCATTTTGGGCTGGTCCGCTATTCTGATACCACTCTCTCACTCACACTTTCGATGCTTCCCATTCCGAGTCCAGTTTCGTGTGTGGCCTTATGTGCCTTCATTTTTGGTGTGTGTATTAGTCTCTCACTCGAGGCGGAGAGACAGAGACGGACAGCAGAGCAATAGAAGTTAGAGATAGTCCAATATTACAGTTTTATTCTCTATTTAGTGCAACAAAATCCACAAAAGCTCTTCGTGTGCTACTATTAAGGGTGGTGTAGGTTATTCACGTGACTTAATTGCAAGCCTGACGCTGCAGATTATTGAACCGATGACATCAAAATGACGTCAAAAGTTCAGCCCGCTGCAGATTATTGAACCGTTGACAGAGGAAACCTGGGAACGAGATTTTTGTTATATTTGGTGAGCGGAAAAATAAAGAGCGAAATTGAATTCGGCTTTCGTAGGATAAGAAGAATTCAGCAGTATCCAGCTTGGCCTACAGTCTCTGTGGATAACGCCCTCCTTGATCTGATGAGATTTTCATATCCTTGTCAGGGCCTCTTCATATGAGCCCAGTAACCGGGCTGGCTCGGTTACCGGGACGAAATCTGTGGTCTGTTCATATTGGAAATTTCAGCCCGGTCGACCGAGATGAATTCAAGAAACAACCAAAATGGTGGAACATAAATTTGTATTGTTTGTGACTGTCATAGCTTTGTGGACTCTTGTAACTTTACTAATAAAGCTAATTCGCATACTCCTAAAGAGGAAATACATACAAGATCAAAATTATGCCATTTTGGCCGCTATGTTGTGAGAGTGAAGCTATTTTGATCAAAAGTTTCGTCCCGGTCACCAGGCTGGAGCGTCCTGCCGGTTACCGAGATCTCGGTCGCAAAAAGCGAGATCTCGGTAACCGGGCCAGCCAGGCCTCTCATATGAACACATCGATATATTTACAAAGAAAAGAATGACGCGGAGACGAGATCTGGGAAATCGAGCCAGCCCGCGCCGGTTGATCTGGCAGATATAAAGAAGCCCTAAGCCTCATTCAATAATTACTAAATAATGCAAGCACTCCGTCCGTGGCTATCCTGGTAAACGCCTGACACCTTCAGTTTGCAGGGCTTGGCTCTGTTAAGTGCAGCATAACGGAGAATAGAACACGGCAATGTTCAATCTTCCGAAGACACTTATACTGTCTTTCATTGGGGATTTTAGTGATATCACTAAGGAATTCAAAATCAAATTCTTGAAAACTATTCAACGAATTTCATTTGGAATACCTGCACTTTTTTCAGAAGAAAGTAACATTCCATGATTACGACGGAGCGCGTGCTTTACTCGATAATAGGTGAAATGAATTTTTATCGTGTATATAAGGATGTCTCAAAGGGCATCCTGTTCATTTTTGTGTGAGAAACCGTTGTGCGATGTGATGGTGAACCAGTGACTTCGCCGATGTACTCCTCTTTGGAGGTAAGTATACGCTTTCGTTTTCTCTTTGCATGTCCTAAACAGCTTTATGCTTCGTTTCGCTACGCTTGCCCTTTTGCGCAGTTAAGTAATTTAGTATAACCATTTCGTTGAGCAATATTTACGTCAACACAGTGGAGAAATTGTTGAATACTGGGAGGGTGTGAAAGGTTATATGAATAAAGAGTTACCGAATTCGTTTAGACAAGCACATCGAAATCTGAGTTAGTTAGTTTACTTGCACTATCGCGCCTCGTTTTTTAACTCTTTTATGTTGTCCATTGCTCCGATGCTCTGAGTTGCGAAAAGATATGACTGACTTGATATCAACAGCTTTAAAATTACGTCAATAATATGTCCTGAGCATTTGAATTATTTTCTTATGCATACAATCGTCCGCTGAACTAACGTGAATTTTTTTTTTTTACTTGGAGTTTAATCTAGTCGGTTTCAACGAGCGACTTTGTAGAGATGTTATACAGTCATCCTTGTCCTTTACTTCAGGATTGATTTTTGATATGTAAATTTTCAGTTAAGTTATTATAAATATACATATAAAAAAAAGGTTAGATAAAATCTCGGACACAAAAACCGAAAATCGAGTCTTTGCACGACAGTGCGTGGCTCTTGAACATTGATTGGTACAAGTTAGAGTTTTTTAAGCTTCCTCTCCTTCCATGTCATTACATTTCAAAGTACCTTACAGAGAAAATCTTTAACTGTTTTTAATGTCCTCAGCAAAACCAGGAACTTTGTTTGAGATTTGCTAGCCAAAATTTTGCACGGTGTTTTCTTAAATATTGATACCATACGGCTAAGCGCACTATTTCTGCTATTAAATTTATAAACACCACTCGAATTTGTTGATGAAAAAAAAAAGTTCGTTTTACGTATACTCTCCTTTTTTGCGAGGTGAACTCAGATATTGAACAAAAACGGTGCGGCCATTTTCTATTGTTGTGTTTCATTTTGAACACTGGTAAACTATGACATATTGGAAAAACTCGTAATTCAGATAAGTTCACTCATTCCTTGTTTTATTTGTCATTGACCACTAAAATACCTAGTATCCTGTAGAGAGATCTTATCGGGAATAGTGAACGATAAAATTTTAATTTGATCCTGTGGTTAGCATGGGACAAAAAACGGACGTAAACAAAACATGGATCGGGGTCCATGGACCTCCTAATGGACCACCTCGTGGACCCGGTCCATGGTCCCGGTCCATAGACAACACCATGGACCACCCCTAATTTTCAAAGGGAAATCACTCCTCTTGATATGAAAATTTATTGGAGGTCATGGAATGAAAACCAGAGTATTGTTTATTGCTTATGTCCTTGACGGTTTGTCTCGTAATAGCGGGTTGCTTTGGAATCGCGCCCCCATAAATGGGAAGACCACAAACTCGTTTTGAGATACAGAAGATCGATCTAGTGCAATTTTGCTCCCAATATTTTCATTCCTACAATTCCAAATTGCAATTCGATCGGGAACATCCACCCCCACCCTCCCGTCCCCGCTTATAATACTCTATCGTGCATAAAAAATAAGCCGATTTATTTTTTAAACGAATTTTACCCTACAAACACAAATTTGTAATCAAGGTTTATTGATGAAAAAAGTTTAATGGATAGCTTGTAATTTTAATGGAGGAGCACAGAGTGTATTTAGTTTACGTATTTAACGAAGCATGGCATTGGAGGGGGTAGGTTGCCAGATACCATAACTCGCTCCAGCGCCGTCCATTCAAAGCAACCCGCTATTATGAGACAAACCCTTAAGGACGTAAGCAATAAAATTAATATGAGTCTGTTTTTCATACCTGACCTCCAGTAAATTTTCATATTAACAGGGGCGATTTCCTTTTGAAAATTAAGGGCGGTCCATGGGGTGGTCCATGGACCGGGTCCATGGGGTGGTCCATAGGGTGGTCCATGGACCCCGGTCCATGTTTTGTATACGTCCGACAGAAAACTGAACATTTTAGTCCATGACAGAATTCGGACAATAAACTCTTCGATGCCGGTTAGGCAATGAGGAATTGTTCTGATGTCCTTAAACGTAGCACGATAAAGTTTAGAAAAGAATTTAGAAGTGTATTTAGGAGCAAATATTTGAAATTAACACGACTGGAGATTGGATAAATGTTGATTTGCTGCTTTTTTTCTCTTTTTTTTATCACCAGGTTGTAAGCAAACACCGTTTCAATAGAAAGTGTAGCAGCGCTGAATCCAAGTGTGTAAGCTCTTAAACCTGTATCAAGCTGACAGCCATTGGAAACACCTTTTTGCGGGTAAGTCGCTTTCTTCTCTCGTTACTTTATACAACAGTTTCAGTCCAAAGAGTGATCTGAGTTTGTCCATATCAATGCCTTGTTGACCTTTGTAACTGAGAGGGAATGTCCACTAACGTAGAGCCAGTCGAGGCACAATGGGAAAATAATAATCTTTTTGTTTTCATGTTCCTTCCAGAGAGAGCATATGGTAAGCCTAGAAACGCATTCTTTTTTTTTTCTCATTTCTTTTTTAAACCGCAAAAAAATGTAAATTCGTTAGGGTCCCACGGGTCAAAAATTTAGTGACTAATACCTTACCAGAAACTTCGCTCTGTTCAATCTGCCTCACAATAACACACCAGTTTGAACCTCGAAACTTATTGCTCAGAGGTTTCAAAATCTTTTGAGGCCAATTACACTTCTGTGGGTTAATTTGCAAGACGAGCCGCTTAAACTCACTAAAATATGCTTCCTCAAAATACTTAAGAGCGACTCTCCCTAAGATCCTCATATTCAATTTTCATCCAGAAATAGATTTCGCTCATAATTCTTCCATCAACTTCACTTGGCAAGTAGGTAACAAATATGAGATAATATCCGAGAAATTGAACTTTTCAAAATTTTCTGATCGGAACTTTTGGCATACCGGAATGTGCTCAAAACTTAGCGGTGAACTCGAGAATTTTACAAGACTTGCAGTTGTCGGTTCTTGAGAATACGGATCATTCAAAACCTCTAACTTCGCCAGTTATAAACAGTGACCTTTTGTCTCAAGAATACAAATAATTGCAATCATAAGCTCGAATTAGTGTAATAAATTTTATGGCACAAAGTTTCTCTCGTCCAAGCTCCTATCGCAACATGCGATTTAAGCTAAGTTTAGAGGAATAAATTGCAAAAAGTGGCTCGTACTCACAGGCTCCTCTACACATCAATGCAAAGTTCCATCCATCATCTGTGAAAATCAGTTAAAACATTTGGCCGCAACTATGTTTTAGTTCCACGCTTGAGGGAGAAAGTCGTGACACTCGGCTAATAACGCCACATTTTCCAATCCTATACATCGCCAAGCGAACCTCCATAACAAAGTCTAGTAATCTCAAAATCAACATCGTAAACGTATACTTTTAGATGTAGAGAGAAACCATACAAAAATACAGAATTTGACTGACGACACGCAGTTCAATTTGTTTCAAATTGTTGAAAAACGAGAAATTTCTCGTCCTCTGAATTTGTTACGCATACAAAATGTATTCCA
>JAHPZR010009327.1:12500-22500 GCA_019787425.1 Platygyra sinensis | reverse complement strand
GCTCGTCTTGCAAATTAACCCACAGAAGTGTAATTGGCCTCAAAAGATTTTGAAACCTCTGAGCAATAAGTTTCGAGGTTCAAACTGGTGTGTTATTGTGAGGCAGATTGAACAGAGCGAAGTTTCTGGTAAGGTATTAGTCACTAAATTTTTGACCCGTGGGACCCTAACGAATTTACATTTTTTTGCGGTTTAAAAAAGAAATGAGAAAAAAAAAAGAATGCGTTTCTAGGCTTACCATATGCTCTCTCTGGAAGGAACATGAAAACAAAAAGATTATTATTTTCCCATTGTGCCTCGACTGGCTCTACGTTAGTGGACATTCCCTCTCAGTTACAAAGGTCAACAAGGCATTGATATGGACAAACTCAGATCACTCTTTGGACTGAAACTGTTGTATAAAGTAACGAGAGAAGAAAGCGACTTACCCGCAAAAAGGTGTTTCCAATGGCTGTCAGCTTGATACAGGTTTAAGAGCTTACACACTTGGATTCAGCGCTGCTACACTTTCTATTGAAACGGTGTTTGCTTACAACCTGGTGATAAAAAAAAGAGAAAAAAAGCAGCAAATCAACATTTATCCAATCTCCAGTCGTGTTAATTTCAAATATTTGCTCCTAAATACACTTCTAAATTCTTTTCTAAACTTTATCGTGCTACGTTTAAGGACATCAGAACAATTCCTCATTGCCTAACCGGCATCGAAGAGTTTATTGTCCGAATTCTGTCATGGACTAAAATGTTCAGTTTTCTGTCGGACGTATACAAAACATGGACCGGGGTCCATGGACCACCCTATGGACCACCCCATGGACCCGGTCCATGGACCACCCCATGGACCGCCCTTAATTTTCAAAAGGAAATCGCCCCTGTTAATATGAAAATTTACTGGAGGTCAGGTATGAAAAACAGACTCATATTAATTTTATTGCTTACGTCCTTAAGGGTTTGTCTCATAATAGCGGGTTGCTTTGAATGGACGGCGCTGGAGCGAGTTATGGTATCTGGCAACCTACCCCCTCCAATGCCATGCTTCGTTAAATACGTAAACTAAATACACTCTGTGCTCCTCCATTAAAATTACAAGCTATCCATTAAACTTTTTTCATCAATAAACCTTGATTACAAATTTGTGTTTGTAGGGTAAAATTCGTTTAAAAAATAAATCGGCTTATTTTTTATGCACGATAGAGTATTATAAGCGGGGACGGGAGGGTGGGGGTGGATGTTCCCGATCGAATTGCAATTTGGAATTGTAGGAATGAAAATATTGGGAGCAAAATTGCACTAGATCGATCTTCTGTATCTCAAAACGAGTTTGTGGTCTTCCCATTTATGGGGGCGCGATTCCAAAGCAACCCGCTATTACGAGACAAACCGTCAAGGACATAAGCAATAAACAATACTCTGGTTTTCATTCCATGACCTCCAATAAATTTTCATATCAAGAGGAGTGATTTCCCTTTGAAAATTAGGGGTGGTCCATGGTGTTGTCTATGGACCGGGACCATGGACCGGGTCCACGAGGTGGTCCATTAGGAGGTCCATGGACCCCGATCCATGTTTTGTTTACGTCCGTTTTTTGTCCCATGCTAACCACAGGATCAAATTAAAATTTTATCGTTCACTATTCCCGATAAGATCTCTCTACAGGATACTAGGTATTTTAGTGGTCAATGACAAATAAAACAAGGAATGAGTGAACTTATCTGAATTACGAGTTTTTCCAATATGTCATAGTTTACCAGTGTTCAAAATGAAACACAACAATAGAAAATGGCCGCACCGTTTTTGTTCAATATCTGAGTTCACCTCGCAAAAAAGGAGAGTATACGTAAAACGAACTTTTTTTTTTCATCAACAAATTCGAGTGGTGTTTATAAATTTAATAGCAGAAATAGTGCGCTTAGCCGTATGGTATCAATATTTAAGAAAACACCGTGCAAAATTTTGGCTAGCAAATCTCAAACAAAGTTCCTGGTTTTGCTGAGGACATTAAAAACAGTTAAAGATTTTCTCTGTAAGGTACTTTGAAATGTAATGACATGGAAGGAGAGGAAGCTTAAAAAACTCTAACTTGTACCAATCAATGTTCAAGAGCCACGCACTGTCGTGCAAAGACTCGATTTTCGGTTTTTGTGTCCGAGATTTTATCTAACCTTTTTTTTATATGTATATTTATAATAACTTAACTGAAAATTTACATATCAAAAATCAATCCTGAAGTAAAGGACAAGGATGACTGTATAACATCTCTACAAAGTCGCTCGTTGAAACCGACTAGATTAAACTCCAAGTAAAAAAAAAAAATTCACGTTAGTTCAGCGGACGATTGTATGCATAAGAAAATAATTCAAATGCTCAGGACATATTATTGACGTAATTTTAAAGCTGTTGATATCAAGTCAGTCATATCTTTTCGCAACTCAGAGCATCGGAGCAATGGACAACATAAAAGAGTTAAAAAACGAGGCGCGATAGTGCAAGTAAACTAACTAACTCAGATTTCGATGTGCTTGTCTAAACGAATTCGGTAACTCTTTATTCATATAACCTTTCACACCCTCCCAGTATTCAACAATTTCTCCACTGTGTTGACGTAAATATTGCTCAACGAAATGGTTATACTAAATTACTTAACTGCGCAAAAGGGCAAGCGTAGCGAAACGAAGCATAAAGCTGTTTAGGACATGCAAAGAGAAAACGAAAGCGTATACTTACCTCCAAAGAGGAGTACATCGGCGAAGTCACTGGTTCACCATCACATCGCACAACGGTTTCTCACACAAAAATGAACAGGATGCCCTTTGAGACATCCTTATATACACGATAAAAATTCATTTCACCTATTATCGAGTAAAGCACGCGCTCCGTCGTAATCATGGAATGTTACTTTCTTCTGAAAAAAGTGCAGGTATTCCAAATGAAATTCGTTGAATAGTTTTCAAGAATTTGATTTTGAATTCCTTAGTGATATCACTAAAATCCCCAATGAAAGACAGTATAAGTGTCTTCGGAAGATTGAACATTGCCGTGTTCTATTCTCCGTTATGCTGCACTTAACAGAGCCAAGCCCTGCAAACTGAAGGTGTCAGGCGTTTACCAGGATAGCCACGGACGGAGTGCTTGCATTATTTAGTAATTATTGAATGAGGCTTAGGGCTTCTTTATATCTGCCAGATCAACCGGCGCGGGCTGGCTCGATTTCCCAGATCTCGTCTCCGCGTCATTCTTTTCTTTGTAAATATATCGATGTGTTCATATGAGAGGCCTGGCTGGCCCGGTTACCGAGATCTCGCTTTTTGCGACCGAGATCTCGGTAACCGGCAGGACGCTCCAGCCTGGTGACCGGGACGAAACTTTTGATCAAAATAGCTTCACTCTCACAACATAGCGGCCAAAATGGCATAATTTTGATCTTGTATGTATTTCCTCTTTAGGAGTATGCGAATTAGCTTTATTAGTAAAGTTACAAGAGTCCACAAAGCTATGACAGTCACAAACAATACAAATTTATGTTCCACCATTTTGGTTGTTTCTTGAATTCATCTCGGTCGACCGGGCTGAAATTTCCAATATGAACAGACCACAGATTTCGTCCCGGTAACCGAGCCAGCCCGGTTACTGGGCTCATATGAAGAGGCCCTGACAAGGATATGAAAATCTCATCAGATCAAGGAGGGCGTTATCCACAGAGACTGTAGGCCAAGCTGGATACTGCTGAATTCTTCTTATCCTACGAAAGCCGAATTCAATTTCGCTCTTTATTTTTCCGCTCACCAAATATAACAAAAATCTCGTTCCCAGGTTTCCTCTGTCAACGGTTCAATAATCTGCAGCGGGCTGAACTTTTGACGTCATTTTGATGTCATCGGTTCAATAATCTGCAGCGGGCTGCACTATTGACATCATTGACAAAGATTATTTTCAAATTTGGTCAACAGCAGCTGGTTATGATGAATTATGCGTGTTGTTTTAACCAATCAGAAACGGGGAAATATTTTGAATGAACCATAAAGAGCTTTAAAAACTTTCCCAATTAAATTGGTTCTTCAACATACATTCGAACGTTCGGTTGCAACCACCTCTCTTAAGCGACCAAATGAAATCACCATGTTTGGAACCTCTCGTCGACCGCGACTACTTTTAGAGCTAAAAGTTTAAAATTTTCCTTTGCTTTTAACCTGACCTAAGCGACCACTGACAGATATTAAAGCGAAAAATGGATAATATGTTGTCGTAACTGTTGGGACTAGAATTTTCTTTGCGTTTGGCTTCCTTACCATTACCACCTTTAAAATTGTTAAGTTGTCGTCTTTAAATTATCATAAATTTCTAGTGTATTGCGTTATTTTTTGTTTATCTTTAATGGAAAATAAAAATGGAAAATAGAAATGGAAATGATACGTTTCTCCGTGACCCCAGAGATTACGCAACCTTTTCCTTAGTACTTTTGTATTATTTTCCCCAGTTCTTGGTGGCGGCTAGCAGATATGTTCGCTGCTCTCTACTGCGTTTTTCTTGGCTACATTTCTCTGATATGAGCCTTGGAATATTATTTTAAGAATTCATTCTGCTGGACTTGCCACGGTCTGAAAGTTTATTTTATTGAATCACACTTACGATCATGCTTATTTTCTCTTGCTCTTATGCTCATCATGGTAAAAACTTGTGCATTCGAACTGTGGCATCGATATTTCTAGCGTTTATCTATCCTATTTCAGGCTACTACAAGAAACGAAAAATTCTTAACGGGAAGAACCGGATTTTGTTTTCGAAATTGACTTTTACTTGAATTAAACTTTGCACCGGCATTACTTCATGGGCCGAGACCACCTCCGATATCCCACCACCTTTGGGTGATGGCTTACGGGAGGCTCGGCTGTATTCTGCTCGTGAAGAAATATTGAGATTTTTTGGTAGCTGCAAGGTCTCCTTTTTAATAATAAAATTAGATAGCCGACTATTGTCTCATTTTAGGCACGTTCAAATATTTTATTTAACAATGTCTTGTGACAACGAAATTTGAGCCTTTTTTCATAGAGGTAAAATTACAAACCAAAACCTCCCTTCGTACAGTTTTGGGCATCTTTTCGCAAATCAAATGACAAGCACTTTATCGTAGATTCAGTACACAACTTGCCAGTTAAGTCGGAACACATGAGATGTGACTAAATGGACAATGCCAAAGACTCGAATCATTGAATACTCAATTATACAGAAGAATTCAACTAGCTTTAATCGTCTCTTTAAAAGAAAGCCACCACAATGGGTCAATGAACAGCAATTGTTATCAAACGCTTATTTCAATCAATATTTTGCTTACAAATAGTAAACGAATAATAAATGATCGTTTATTTTTCGCTTTGCATGTGTATAGATCACTTTTTAAATGCTATATAAAATAAGAGAACTAAATTAAATGGGTGCAGAATTACAGCAGACGAATCATTGACCTTTTAGCTTTTCCAATGCAAAGTTCGAGTCTAAATTATCTTACCGGATTATTTGAATTGCTTAGTATTTAGAGGCCAATGCAAACTTGCGTCATTCTAACGTTTCGATCATTTTTAATTAATGGTGTTTCGAATAAAAATGTTTCCATGTGGATTAACCACATTTTTTTCTTGGTTCTCATGGTTTCTGCCGCAAGGATCATGGGTAGGCCAGTTTTCCAATGTGTAGCCATCGAAGTAGTAATAGGTACCGCCAAAATAAGTGCTGGTGTAGAACATCGGTCCATAACCCTTACTTGGCGAAAATTTGCCAGGAGCCAATTTATCTTTACACGTGTCTGTCACGTGTTTCACAATCCGACAACTGACGTCCCCTTCCTGCCAATCAACCAAACTTCCACTTCCTGGATGACATACCAACCAGTTGTTAATATTGCTTTTGATGAGGACCTGTCTGCCAAGTTGTTTCCACAGCGAAAAGTTTATGGCATTGTAGTCTGTTTCGTTCAATGGAGGAGTTGTGGAGATAGGAACATCTACGTTCACGTCTACTTTCCAATCTGGCCTTGGTGTGATTGCGTTCGATTTACTCGCGAAATCATTGTAATTGCGGAATGTATAACTCCAAACTAATGTCCAGCCTCCTCCAACGGTTTCCATGTCACAGTAAGCCTTGAACGCGTTTTGCTTTGACTCACCGTCTGGATCAATCCAATAAACACCCGAGGGAGAAGAAGGAGATCGGCTGCGAAGGGTCTGGCACGAGGGGACTGCTGAAGATTTAGTTGCACCTTAATAAAGCATATTCGTTAATGATGATATTACACATTTATTGTAATTGATTTCTCATACTATTCATTTACCGAAAGTCTTCTTGCCACCAACCATATGGTAGAACTGATGGTATGACTTTTTTCTTTCACTTCAAATCACATCACATCACATCACGTCACTTCCCTTAACGTCAAAGCACATAACATGACACGACACGACGCCATACCACATCACAGCACAACACATCTCATCACATTACATCGATCACTCCACTACAGCTGATATCCCATCACACTATATCCCGTCACATCGCATCACATTGCATCACGCCACCTCAAGTCACAAAAACATAACATTATATCACATCACATCACATCACATCAAGAGGCCTCAGAGATTATATCTGCTTATAACATCTCATTTTATATTATCCTCCTTACCCAGGATTCCCGGAATATCCACCTGTAAATTAAGTAAATATATGTAAGAAAACATGGCATAGAAACTTATGAAAGTGAAAGGACATGACTGGTGAAGCGTTAACTAACTGACTAGTAAGAAAAAAAAAATCAGTTTTCTTCCAAACTTGAATACTGAGTTGAACTAGTTTACAGTAATAGTGCAGACAGATTACTAAATCCTACGGTATATTCGCGCATGCAATTTAAATTTATTTCGTTTTGGCTTTTTTTTTTTCAAAGTAAATTATTAATTTTTATTATATGGCTCTGTCTCACAAGGACTGGGAACTACCAAATTCACGAATCTGATTGGCTAAAATGGATATTGACCGCGGTCTAGATTTTCCCATCTAGACCGGCAGCTAGACCAGTTATGTTTTGAAGCGAAAAAGTTGCGAACTAAAATGCAAAATCATTGACTGTTTTCATCTAAGAATATTTATTTCTGTAAGCGCCAAAAAGCTGATGAGAAAATAAAGTAAAGAGGACGAGCAAACTTTGGAAGAATTAAATTCGGCCGCTCATCACCATTCGCAAGCAAACTGTCACTTAGTACAAACCAGTTACATTAAACAAATTATATTGTTCTTGTTTTCGCCATATAATAAACATCTTATTAACCGAGCTAAGTCGGTATGTATGGGAGAATCTTGACCTCGGTCGTGTGTACAGAACTCACTGCGTTCGGTCTGTACTTACGACCTCGGTCAAGATTCTCCCATACAGACTTCCTGCTCGGTTAATAAGAGCTAAATAATGTTTAATATTTGCTTCCCTTTTCTTAGATTTATATTTGTTTTTTTACTTGATGGTATTCATCCAAATATGTTTCTGAAACGATTTGAATGTGACAACAAGAAAAAAAAAATAAAAAACGTCAATTCGGTAACGGAATAGAAAAGACCTCAAATTCAACGAGAAAAGTATTCAACACAACCTAAAGTGTATCCTTGGTTTTCATGTGACGTAATCATATTCCACTGTGGTTTTGCTCGGCAGAGTTCTTCTTTTTGTAATAGAGCACGTTTGAATTCCCAAGCTTTTGCGTTGCGTGACATGGAAATGAAGGCCTGAGAAGGCTTTCGCGCAGTTCAAAAGATGAGTTATCGCTTTAGTTTTTGCCAACTAGACAGTGTTTGCGCTAGAAGAAGCATTTATTTCAATGTGTCATCTCGCTAGAGCAATAAGTTTTCGTTTCAAAAGCAAAAACTCAGTGACAGTTGTTTATGTTACTTTCCGGCCGCTATGTTTGTGTCCCTCCAAGGGGCACAAACATGTCGTTTCCATACAAAGCTCTATAAAATTGGGTAACACACTTCTATAAATAACGCGTGAATGAAAAGCAGAAGAAACCTGATTCTTGGCGAAGTTGTTTCTATATCAATCATCTATCGTATCCCTGATTTTTGACTTGCTTCATTAAATGGTTACGACATTTAGTTTTGATCACTTTTAGTTTTGAAAACCAAGAATTATTAGTTTCGAAATTAGTCATTTAATTAAAATGACTTGAATGAGAGAATCCACATTGAATAATCTTCTCTTTTTCTATGTCGAAAGCTTGCTTGCATAAATTAACATAATTCTTGTGTCTGGACGACGGATTGTCAAAATACTTT
This sequence comes from Platygyra sinensis, assembly GCA_019787425.1. Lineage (NCBI taxonomy): Eukaryota > Metazoa > Cnidaria > Anthozoa > Scleractinia > Merulinidae > Platygyra > Platygyra sinensis. Next base: position 14,190 of record JAHPZR010009327.1, on the reverse strand, counting down.
TTCCAAATACAAAGAACCATCTCTTTTTACAAGGTTTTTGGGTTGATTTGTTTTTTCCTCCTTGAGAAGCGAGCAAGTTCTTTGACTTGCTATAAAGTTTGCACTTTTACAAGCAGCTCGCCTGGCGCACATTTGTAAACATGACAGCAAGGAGTCAGCCTTTTCGCTCGAAATGGTGCCTTGAAAAAATAGAAAAGATTTTTCTTCGATCTTGAAATAGGCGCCATTTTCTTCTGCTCTTATCGAGGCCGCTAATGGCAAAATGAATACAAGTGCCCCAAAAAACATCTGCAAGAAATAAAAAAAAAATGTTTAATATTTGGTCAAGATATGGAATTGAAAATAAGGAACCGACTGTCTAGCTATGGATTTAAGAGTTTAATGCCTTACTAAAATTTAGGTGAGTTATGAAAGACTGAATTACTTACAATTTTCCTGACGAAATTAAACGGGCCTAAGATGAAACCTGTGACGGGCAACAGTTACAACAATAACTGAAGGTGTCCGTGAAAAACGAGAGCTTTCAACGATGATGAATGCTTAATAGAAACTTATTAACGACCAAAACACTCTTTCTTCAATTCAGGTTGACATGCTTTTTTCTTTTTCTTTTAACATTATTTTGCCATTATCCATGTAAGTCGACATCTTATGACAAGAGTACGTGTGTGAATCAAAATAATTGTCCCCAAGAAATAACATTATATAATACAAAAATTTTGGACGCCTGCTGAGCTTTCTTTATTTCAGGCAAAATGCGAACAAGACACCTCAGACTACGATACTTTAGGGTTTTTTTAATAACTGAGATGAACAGAACTTTAGAAATGAGAGACTTAAACGGGCGAGAATCCTAAGTTTAATATTTGCTAATTTTATGCTGAATACATAGTCTAGATCTTCAAAACGAACTTTAGCTCCAATTTCCGAGTTATTGCTTCCTCCTTTCTATCTAAATCACATTTTTAGTCTCCGCTCTGTCGAGGCCATTTAACTTGCACATGCACTGGCCTATCACGACGATTCTGGGCTAATGTAGACATTTACATCCTTAGTAATCGATGAAGTCAGGTGCGTCAAAGACGTGGTGATAAGCAGTTTTACGTCAAACTATTACATTATGAAACATGATAGAAGAGAAAAGGGAGCCCAGGGAACGAGGTTGGCTCTTACAACGTTTTTCTTTTTTTTTTTGTTGGCTGCGAACAAATGAGACTGTGAATCTGATCTTTTTTTCAAAAACAGGAGCATCATCAAGTAGAAAAGAGTTGTTCAAAATTACAAATGATGCTTGAGCTCTTGTGGTGGTTGTTCGGGGAAGTAAAAACATTGTGTTTCACAGCATCGCTTGACAAATTTAGAATTGGTGTGTCAAAGATTGCGATCATCCAACATCGGATTATTTTTTCAAAAGCGCTCAGATCGATACGTTTTGAAAAGATAATGTTTTTGAGAGATCTACTGTCGGTCTGATCTAAGGTTTAGTAGGAAGACAATGTAATTTTACTGTCATTTTGTGATATGCATGAGTTCAATAACAATTTAAAATGTCGGTACTGTAGCTTCAGAACAATTGCTGGTATTCAGTATCACGCCATTCAAAATAGATCGAAATAAAGCCCAAAACTTTCAAAAGATGAAGTCCAGAACCTGGGAAAAGAAAGAAACTAAATTTGCGAAGCCCCTTGCC
>JAHPZR010009325.1:62500-88719 GCA_019787425.1 Platygyra sinensis | reverse complement strand
AGAAAAGAGCTGAGAAATGACCTGTAATTGGCTGATGATGACATCATCCGCGGAGGTTTGGGATTTGTAACCGACAAAACGGAAAAAAAAAACCGAAGGCAGAGCAAGAAACCGCGCAGCCGGAGGCTGGGCGGTTTCTTGCTCTGCCTTCGGTTTTTTTTTTCCGTTTTGTCGGTTACAAATCCCAAACCTCCGCGGATGATGTCATCATCAGCCAATTACAGGTCATTTCTCAGCTCTTTTCTTCATATCTCCCCTCAGGAGAGTTTTGTCTAGTTTAGCGAATTAAATAAACTCGCGGTTAGTTGGGGAGGGTTTATTTGGTCAAAATTGGGCCAAAATCCCTCGGAGATGCACGTCAAGGCATTTGCAAGGATAAAGAATGTAACTTAGGACCAGTTGCTGGCTACTAAAGCTGAAATCATCCAGCGTTAAGCTGTATTTTCGTTTTGCCTGCATGTTCACTTTCGAAGGGAACATTCGATGCGCTAAAGAAGGTATTACGTCTGTCGTCAGCCATGGACTCCGCTGTTGGTGATAAATAAGATCGTGTTTACTGGAATGCCCTTATGGTGATAAATAAGATCGTGTTTACTTCGCCAGAAGTGATGGTGGAGTTTTCTGGGAAAAAAAAATAAAACCTTGGCTTTGAACATATGGAAATATATATTCCTTTGAAAGGTCAATTGTGAGACCTATTCTCCTTCGAGCTAGGTAAACAAAGTCTCCGATTACAAATCACGCAACCACGCTATGCAAAGAATGTGAAAATCAGATCATGGCTGAAGTTCGTAAGCCGAAGGGGCAACGAGTGTTAAAATAAAATTGATTGTCAAAATTGAAGCCTCACAGATGGTAATCTCTGGGATCAATCGGTATCTGGCGATATAGACTGCGAGCAGTCTCTTTCTTTTCCTAGGGTTTTCCTTGCGTTTCCGTGCTTCTCGCGGCTCGCGGCTTGGCCGCTCGCCGCTCGCCGCTCGGAAACGCAAGGAAAACCCTAGGAAAAGAAAGAGACTGCTCGCAGTCTATATCGCCAGATACCGATTGATCCCAGAGATTACCATCTGTGAGGCTTCAATTTTGACAATCAATTTTATTTTAACACTCGTTGCCCCTTCGGCTTACGAACTTCAGCCATGATCTGATTTTCACATTCTTTGCATAGCGTGGTTGCGTGATTTGTAATCGGAGACTTTGTTTACCTAGCTCGAAGGAGAATAGGTCTCACAATTGACCTTTCAAAGGAATATATATTTCCATATGTTCAAAGCCAAGGTTTTATTTTTTTTTCCCAGAAAACTCCACCATCACTTCTGGCGAAGTAAACACGATCTTATTTATCACCATAAGGGCATTCCAGTAAACACGATCTTATTTATCACCAACAGCGGAGTCCATGGCTGACGACAGACGTAATACCTTCTTTAGCGCATCGAATGTTCCCTTCGAAAGTGAACATGCAGGCAAAACGAAAATACAGCTTAACGCTGGATGATTTCAGCTTTAGTAGCCAGCAACTGGTCCTAAGTTACATTCTTTATCCTTGCAAATGCCTTGACGTGCATCTCCGAGGGATTTTGGCCCAATTTTGACCAAATAAACCCTCCCCAACTAACCGCGAGTTTATTTAATTCGCTAACTAGACAAAACTCTCCTGAGGGGAGATATGAAGAAAAGAGCTGAGAAATGACCTGTAATTGGCTGATGATGACATCATCCGCGGAGGTTTGGGATTTGTAACCGACAAAACGGAAAAAAAAAACCGAAGGCAGAGCAAGAAACCGCCCAGCCTCCGGCTGCGCGGTTTAATAAATAAATAAACCGAAGGCAGAGCAAGAAACCGCCCAGCCTACGGCTGCGCGGTTTAATTAAAACCGCGCTTTTTAACTCTTTTGCGCTCACAAAAACATTACGTAATATTTAGCAACAACGTTTTGCGAGAAAACATTACCCGGAAACAATAATATTTAAAAGATTGGGAACAACAGAGATTGCGTGAATCAGAGTTGGCTCAGTGCCTAGGTTGTAAGAGATTTTCACATTCTTTGCATAGCGTGGTTGCGTGATTTGTAATCGGAGACTTCATTTACCTAGCTCGAAGGAGAAAAGGTCTCACAATTGACCTTTCAAACGAATATGTATTTCCATATGTTCAAAGCCAAGATTTTTTTTTCCCCCAGAAAACTCCACCATTACTTCTGGCGAAGTAAACACGATCTTATTTATCACCATAAGGGCATTCCAGCAAACACGATCTTATTTATCACCAACAGCGAAGTCCATGGCTGACGACAGACGTAATACCTTCTTTAGCGCATTGAATGTTCCCTTCGAAAGTCAACATGCAGGCAAAACGAAAATACAGCTTAAAGCTGGATGATTTCAGCCTTAGTAGCCAGCAACTGGTCCTAAGTTACATTCTTTATCCTTGCAAATGCCTTGACGTGCATCTCCGAGGGATTTTGGCCCAATTTTGACCAAATAAACCCTCCCCAACCAGCCACGAGTTTATTTAATTCGCTACTGACTAGAAAAAACTCTCCTGAGGGGAGATATGAAGAAAAGAGCTGAGAAATGACCTGTAATTGGCTGATGATGACATCATCCGCGGAGGTTTGGGATTTGTAACCGACAAAACTAACAAGAAGTTTAAAAAAAACTTAAAACCGCGCTCTTTTAACTCTTTTGAGCTCACAAAAACATTATGTAATGTTTAGCAACAACGTTCTGCGAGAAAACGTTACCCGGAAACAATTTAAAAGATTGGAAACAATAGAGATTGCGTGATTCAAAGTTGGCCCAGTGCCTGGGTTGTAAGAGATTTTCACATTCTTTGCATAGCGTGGTTGAGTGATTTGTAATCGGAGACTTTGTTTCCTAGCTCGAAGGAGAAAAGGTCTCACAATTGACCTTTCAAACGAATATATATATTTGCATATGTTCAAAGCCAAGGTTTTATTTTTTTCCCAGAAAACTCCACCATTGCTTCTAGCGAAGTAAACACGATCTTATTTATCACCGTAAGGGCATTCCAGTAAACACGATCTTATTTATCACCAACAGCGGAGTCCATGGCTGACGACAGACGTAATACCTTCTTTAGCGCATTGAATATTCCCTTCGAAAGTGACTTTGAACGTACAAGCAAAACGAAAATACTTAACTCTGGATAATTTCAGCCTTAGTAGCCAGCAACTGGTCCTAAGTTACATTCTTTATCCTTGCAAATGCCTTGACGTGCATCTCCGAGGGATTTTCGCCCAATTTTGACCAAATAAACCCTCCCCAACTAACCGCAAGTTTATTTAATTCGCTAACTAGGCAAAATTCTCCTGAGGGGAGGTACGAAGAAAAGAGCTGAGAAATGGCCTGTAATTGGCTGTTGATGACATCATCCGCGGAGGTTTGGGATTTGTAACCGACAAAACGAAAAAAAAAAAAAAAACCGAAGGCAGAGCAAGAAACCGCCCAGCCTCCGGCTGCGCGGTTTAAAAAATAATAAACCGAAGGCAGAGCAAGAAACCGCCCAGCCTACGGCTGCGCGGTTTAAAAAAAAAAAAACCGAAGGCAGAGCAAGAAACCGCCCAGCCTCCGGCTGCGCGGTTTAATAAAATTACACGTTTCTCTTATGTGCAATGCTTTATTGCCCCCGCAGGGTTTTTGGCCCTCTGGGGCCAAAAACCCGAGGAGGCACCTTAGGACTCCCCGCGTAATAGAGAGAGAAGAAGAGAGAATGTAGGTATTTCCGGTATATAGCCGCAAAAAATCTCGATTTGATCGCTTGCACGCCCGCAAGGGATCGACGTTTTTCCTGCAAACGCTCATGGGAGGCCAGCAAAGGGACACGGGCGCGAGGACTTGCGGGATCGGCGTCTTGGCCACGAGCTTTGTCCTTGGTTTAGATCTCGAGTTCAAGCGTCCCTGAAAAGCGTTTGTATTTGCCGGCCTCCATTACTATTTCAGCTCGATTAAATTAGCTCGCTTCGAAATGGCCGAGATTATGATCTAAAACAAATTGAAAACGCTTTCAGAGATCCTGAAGATGGATTTTGGGGAAAAACAGCTCAGAGAGTCCTGAGGTCATATTTCTGTGTGGCTTCCGCTGTTATCCGCTTGTAATTTGCAGAGTTTGACACCTCTGTTTTTTTTGCCAGTTTTTTTCTCTTGATATTGCAAGATATGTTTTAGGTTCTTTCAAATGTTAGCTCTGGAGGAATAAAGTTTGAAATATTCCTTTGGCATCTCGTTTATTTGGATGGCTTATTTTCACTGAGTAATCTTACGGCAGGGATCCAAATGTAAATGTTTTGCTGCGTTTTCATTGAGGACAAAAAGCTTGACTCTAATTTGCATGTATGGCGACTGTAACGCGATACTTTTGTTTACATTTCACCTCTGTTGTGCTTTCGAGATACGTTTGCTCGTACACTCTTTTCTTTTCTAAGGATGTTATTTTTCCGGCCCAGACTGAATATTCTTATTTTTCTGCCGATTTTAGGCTGAAAATATTCTTGTATTATTCTTACATTATAGCTTATGGCATTTTCGTTTTATTTAGAATTTATTATGCTATCAAGTACAAGTGTTTGGTTTCTGGATCTGGATCGCGTTCAGTACATTGTGCATGTGCTCTGGATACCACTTTTCGTAGCGAGGCCAAGATGTCACATCAAAATATATTCTTATATAAAAAAGAGTTCATATCAAGACAATTGGTTTTTTTAGTATCCGACTAGAACAATAACGTTCAATATTTTTGTTTCAATGAGCAGAAATAAAAGAAAGCGGGGGCAGCTTTAGTGATAACTATTACTAGTGATAACTATTACTAGTAGAGAGAGAAGAAGAGAGAATGTAGGTATTTCCGGTATATAGCCGCAAAAAATCTCGATTTGATCGCTTGCACGCCCGCAAGGTATCGACGTTTTTCCCGCAAACGCTCATGGGAGGCCAGCAAAGGGACACGGGTGCGAGGACTTGCGGGATCGGCGTCTTTGCCACGAGCTTTGTCCTTGGTTCAGATCTCGAGTTCAAGCGTCCCTGAAAAGTATTTGTATTTGCCGGCCTCCATTACTATTTCAGCGCGATCAAATAGGTTCGCTTCGAAATGGCCGAGATTATGATCTAAAACAAATTGAAAACGCTTTCAGAGATCCTGAAGATGGATTTTGGGGGAAAAACAGCTCAGAGAGTCCTGAAGTATACTAGATCGAAATTCGAGGCCAGTGTCGTTCATTTGCGACTAAATAGCTAAATCAGTACAGTACCTTCCGATCGTCAGAATTACCCAAGGATAACAATAAGGTGACAGGCCTGCGCGACTCCCATTCATGTGTAGTAGCCGCTTAGGAAGTTTTGCCCCTTTTGTATGGTACGATCGGAGGATCTTTGAATATTTCGCTAAGCACTAATTTTGTGTTTTCAGGGAGACATTTCGTCAGAGTAAAGCCGTTAGAGGTCATATTTCTGTGTGGCTTCCGCTGTTATCCGCTTGTAATTTGCAGAGTTTGACACCTCTGTTTTTTTGCCAGTTTGTTTCTCTTGATATTGCAAGATATGTTTTAGGTTCTCTCAAATGTTAGCTCTGGAGGAATAAAGTTTGAAATATTCCTTTGGCATCTCGTTTATTTGGATGGCTTATTTTCACTGAGTAATCTTACGGCAGGGATCCAAATGTAAATGTTTTGCGGCGTTTTCATTGAGGACAAAAAGAGCTTGACTCTAATTTGCATGTATGGCGACTGTAACGCGATACTTTTGTTTACATTTCACTTCTGTTGTGCTTTCGAGATACGTTTGCTCGTACACTCTTTTCTTTTCTAAGGATATTATTTTTCCGGCCCAGACTGAATATTCTTATTTTTCTGCCGATTTTAGATTGAAAATATTCTTGTATTATTCTTACATTATAGCTTATGGCATTTTCGTTTTATTTAGAATTTATTAGGCTATCAAGTACAAGTGTTTGGTTTCTGGATCTGGATCGCGTTCAGCACATTCTGCATGTGCTCTGGACACCACTTTTCGTAGCGAGGCTAAGATGTCACGTCAAAATATATTCTTATATAAAAAAGAGTGCATATCAAGACAATTGTTTTTTTTTTAGTATCAGACTAGAACAATAATGTTCAATATTATTGTTTCAATGAGCAGAAATAAAAGAAAGCGGGGGCAGCTTTAGTGATAACTATTACTAGTATATAAAGTAACCTAGTTTCTTACAAATGAAAGAATCAGCATTATTGAACAAGAATATAGTTTTTTCAGTATCGTTAAAAAGATTAAATAACGGATAGTACAGTGTCACCTGTTATTTGTTGTCTAATAGTTTTATAACGATCACAATGAAATAAGAAATGATGTTCGTTCTCAATTTTCAGTATCGTTAAAAAGATTAAATAACGGATAGTACAGTGTCACCTGTTATTTGTTGTCTAATAGTTTTATAACGATCACAATGAAATAAGAAATGATGTTCGTTCTCAATTTGGTTAGAGCGGCAGTGTTGACAAATTCTAAGACATTCAGGTAATTTAGGTACACAGTGTCGTCCCGATTTGATTCTGCGACTGTGATTGCCTGATCGTAGTTTAGCCACAGCTCGTCTATGTTTTAAGTTCTTTATTTGTTCTAAATAATGAGATTTGCTTACATCTGTTTTAAATAAAGAGTAGAAACATAATTTCCTATTACAGCGGATTAGCTCCAGTTGATGTCTTTTTAAATTGTTTGAGATGTGACATTTTATTTTTTGTAAATTATTTTTAATCGTTGGTACATTGTTAGTTTGGATTGCTTTGTTATATGATTGATGATGAATGTCTTTATAATTATGAAGAATTTCATTTAACGTTAACATAGAAGATGTTTTTGCTTCGTTTGCTAATTGATTGGAAATGATTAAGCATTGTTTGGCGATACTGTTTTCTGGAAGAGATTCAAGATGTATCCAAAATTTTATTATTCTTAATAAGATATTCAACTTCAAAGAAAGTCGTCCAGTTTCATTACGAGCTACTACATTAGGTGCTCTTTTATTCAGGCCAAGAAAATATTTGTAGAATTGTGTATGTAGCCTTTTTACAGGGTCTTTTTTTCATTCTTTGATGTTCAAGTTATCATAAGCTCCTCAAATTTCAGATCCGTATAAAAGAATGGGAAGAAATAAAGTATCAAATAATTTGTTACACGTATTGATAGATAGTTTATTAAAGTCAAGGTAACGTTTAGAAGCAGATATTGATCTTCTGGCTTTTTCAACCGAAACTTTTTTGAATTAGCAAAACTTCCATTTGTGCTGAAAGTAATGCCAAGGTAACTATACTGTGAGGCCTTATCAATTGGAGTTCCATTTAAAAAGAAAGAAAACTTATCACGTGTTGATTTGCGATTTTGTTTTTGAAAAATTAATTTTTTTGTCTTTTTAAGATTAACTTTCAGTAGCCATTTCTCGCTATAATCGTGGAGGATATTTAGTTGCTTTTGAAGACCAGCGGCACTTCTTGATATTAAGATTAGATCTTCTGCATAGAATAAACAGTTAAGGGAGAACCCGTTTGGTAGAGTAATTGAATCTGTGTGACATGAAGATTCTAGTAAGCGTGGAAATTTATCTAGGAACAAATTGAAGAGTAAAGGAGAAAGGATACATCCTTGTCGCACTCCTCTGTTGTAGTTGAAGAAGGAACTTCTTTTGTTACCGTTTTTTACAGCACATTTAGTCTTTGAAAACATATCAGAAATTAAATGATGAAATTGTCCACCTATGTTTTTGTGTAACAATTTGTGTAACAAACCATCATGCCAAATAGAGTCGAAAGCTTTTTGAAAATCTACAAAGCAGCAGAATAATTTTTCCTTGTTTGTATTAGTCACATATTTATCAATAAGTGTTCCTAGCGAGATGTGATCTGATGTTCGGAAACCTTTCAGAAAACCGATTTGAGAGGGATGTATTAAATTGTGGTCTTGAAGGTGAGTAAGTAATCTATTATTCAAGACAGCGGAAAATGAATTTGCCTAAGCAGCTAGTGACACAAATGCCTCTATGATTTGAAGGATCAGATTTATTCCCTGACTTGAAGATAGGACTTATAAGCCCAGTAGACCTGAATCTGGGTAGGTTCCTTTGCTAAGTAAGAAATCGAATAATTTTGTTAGAGAAGTGGTCAAACAATGAGCTCCACTTTTCAACATTTCGTTCCTTACTCGATCAAGACCAGCTGCTTTCTTATTTTTAAGCCTTTTAATTGATTGTTTAACTTCTTCCTCAGAGAGAGGTTTATCTAGACTATTAAGCTGTGATAGTGTTGTTTTTTGTATTTTAACTCTTTCAATATTACTTCTTGTTTCTTGAGTAGATTTGCATTTGGTTCTGAATGTAAATTTTGAAAATGATTATACAGTTTGCGCATAGGAACTGTTGAATCAAGTGAACTTTCTACTTGATTTGAGAGATTTCAGAGTGGTCCAAAAATTAAGTGGATGTCTAGTTTTAACTAGTTCATCAATTTTATTATCTCGATGTTGACTGGGTCGAGCTGTCGTCGGAAATGGACGTGTTCGTTTAGTCGGCGCGCTCGAGAGGTCAACTTTTGAGCTAAAATGCACGATTAACTTGAGTATGACAAAATCTGGAAACAAGAAAAGGAAGAAATTAAGTAGCTCGTCAAGTACTGAAGCCGCTTCTTCCGCCGAAGGCAAAGGAGACGAAGCATTTGAATCGGGAAAGTCGGCAGCAATGGCGACCAACGAAGGCGTCAATGAAACCCCTTCTCTGGTCGACGTATGGAACGTGCTTACGGAAATTAAAGCTAATACCGTGAAGTGGGTAGTTGACGTGGAATTGTTAAAGGCAAATTACAACGAGCTAAAAGGCAGTCTATATTCTACAAAGAGCCAGGTGGACGCCCTAGTCACAGAAAATATTGCTGTTAAATCCAAGTTGAAGCTCCTCGAAGAACAAGTATTAACATCAAAGAAGGAGTTAGAGGAACTTAAACAAAGACTCTACGATGTTGAAGGTAGCCACGATGACTTGGAACAATATACACGTAAATTTAATTTAGTGATACACGGAATTCCAGAACGCGAAGAAGAAGATAATGTTCAGAATGTTATTAGTTTAGGAAATATTCTGAAGGTCAACTTAACACGTAGTGACATTGATATTGTTCACAGATTGCATACAAAAAACAAAACCAAAACACGACCGATTATCGTCCGTTTCAGTAACTACAATGCAAAAAGCCAACTTTATAAAGCCAGGATAAATCTACGAAATGCAACTCTACATGACCTTGGAGCGGAGAAGATCTTCATCAATGAAAACTTAACTGCATGGAGAGCGAGGCTATTCAGAGAGGCAAGGAACGTTGTGAAGAAATTTCACAACGGTAAAACGTGGACTGTCGATGGAAAAATCTTTTTGAAAACAGACTTAACTGCAAAAGTTTTAAAGATTGACTCTTATGAGGATCTAAGAACCCTTTAATTGCAGTCATGTTTTTTTTTTTTTTTAAAAAAAAATCGGAATACTAAACAATTTGGCCGGATTTTGCATACCTTTTTTAAGATATTGTAATCCGACCTCTCTAGTTAGCACCTTGGATAGCGGGCTTTTGGCCGGTTGATCGGTAATTTCCCAGGATCAGAGAGGTAAGTAATTGTTTTGTCTGTCCGTTAGTTATTTTGTAGTGTTGCTTAGTTCTTTTTTTTAGTGTCTACTGTGAAATTCTTAACGCTTAACGTTAGAGGTTTGAGGAATCAAGAAAAAAGAAGATCGATATTCTCATATTTAAAAAGACAAAAAGCAAATATTTACCTCCTTCAAGAAACTTTCTCTAATCCTAAAGATGAGCGGATCTGGTCGGCTGAGTGGGGTGGCCAAATTTTCTATTCTCATGGTTCAGAGCATTCAAAAGGTGTTTGCGTGCTCATAAAACCGAATTCTCCAATTCAAGTAGAGATAGTAGAGCTTGATACGAATGGAAGATTTATAATACTACGTCTCAAGACGCCTGGTGAGACCAACTTTAACATTGTTAATATTTATGCTCCCACAGATTATCGTGAACAAATTGATTTCATTGAATCTCTTACTAAAAAGATAATATCCTTGACTGATATGTCCAACTTAATAATTGCAGGTGACTGGAATACAACTTTTAACTCAATAGATAAGCAAGGAGGATTAGCCTGGAAAGAAACTAAGTACAGGAATTCGTTAATTTGTTTCATGGAAGCGGCCAATCTAGTTGATATATACCGCAAAATTCACCCAAAAATTAAAACCTTCACATATGAATCAAAAACCTTGAAACTAAAATCACGCATTGATTTTTTCTTAATAAGTGGCAAATTTCAGCATGACGTTACAAAAGTGGAAACGCGAGCATCAATCGCACCTGATCATAAAGCAGTCGTTTTGAGCATTAATCTCAATGAGGAATTTAAACGCGGCCCTGGCTTATGGAAATTTAATAACACTCTTCTTCAAGATGAGTGGTATTTACAGTTAATTAAAGACTATTATCCATGTATCCTGCAAAAACACGCTGATGTAACTGACAAACAATTGCTCTGGGAAATGATAAAAACGGAAATAAGATCCGAAACAATGACGATATTCTAAAAGAAAAAGTAAACAATTAAAAACGCGCGAAAGTGCTATTCAAAGCAGAATAGAACAGTTAGATCTCAAAATCTGTAATGATGTTTGCCAAGATCAACAGGATCTACTGGAATATGAAATACTAAAGAAAGAATTACAAGGTATATACGAAGCTAATGGCAAGGGAGCAATATTCAGATCGAAGGTTAGATGGATTGAAAAAGGAGAAAAGCCTACAAAAAATTTCTTTAACCTCGAGAAAAGAAACTATGACAAAAAGATTATATCACAACTGTATAATGGCGAGGAGGAGCTCTTATCAGACTTAAAAAAAATAGATAAAGAAATAGAAAATCACTTTAGTCAATTTTACAAAACGAACTTTGATCCTGGAGAAGAAAAGGAGATGCCAAGGAAATTCCAAAGCTTTGTTGAGAATTTGAACCTCACACACCTTGAAGAACATGAAAACCTTGAATTAGAAGCTGAAATAAACATTGAAGAGGTTCAAAGTGCGGTGAATAGTTTCCAAAATAACAAAACTCCCGGCGATGATGGCTTCACAAAAGAATTCTATGAAACCTTCTTTGACCTTATAGGTCCTGCGCTCTTAGATTCATTAAATGCAGGGTTTGAATGTGGAACATTGTCTATATCACAAAGACGAGGAGTTATTTCTTTAATCCCAAAAGACGAAAACAATTTGATGACATTATCTAACTGGCGCCCTATCACTCTGCTCAATGTAGACTACAAGATCCTTTCAAATATCATTGCAAATAGAATTAAACCAGTCTTGCCAAAATTAATCCATCCTGATCAAACAGGGTTTATTAAGGAAAGATTCATCGGACAAAATATCAGACTGTTGAATGAACTAATGGAATATACAGACGAGCAAAAAATACCAGGGATCCTGTTGTTTATTGACTTTGAAAAAGCCTTTGATACAATAGAATGGACTTTTATTCAAAATGTACTGAAATGCTTTAATTTTGGTCCTGTTATTAGAAAATGGATCTCAGTACTCTATAAGGACGTAGAAAGTGCTGTTATTAATGGAGGATACTCAAGTAACTACTTTAAAGTATCAAGAGGAGTTCGGCAAGGATGTTCATTAAGCTCCTTGTTATTCGTGTTAGGTGTAGAGATCTTGGCTCAAAAAATAAGGCAGTGTACGAGCTGTCAAGGAATAAAACTTCCGCAATCGGTAGAAGCCAAAATTAGTCAATTTGCAGATGATACATCGCTCATTTGTAGGGACGTTAACGCGCTCAGAGAATACATGGATGTTTTAAATAAATTTAATGACATTTCCGGCCTTAAATTGAACAAGAAAAAAACTAAAGCAATGTGGATTGGTTCAGCTAAAAATAATAAAACCAAACCTTTAGGCTTTCAACCCTATCAAGAACCGATTAAATCACTAGGGGTAAATTTATCATATAATCAAGACAGGAATAATAATCTGAATTTTTTTGTCAAAATACACAAGATGGATACGAAGTTAAATATGTGGCAAACGAGAGATCTAACTTTGTATGGTCGCACAATGTTAGTTAAGTCCCTAGGCATATCCAAGATAGTTTATGCGGCCTCCATGCTTAGAGTTCCTGAAACGGTTGTTAAAACAGTACAAGATAGAATATTCAAATTCTTGTGGAAAAACAAAAAAGACAAAGTAAAAAGAGTAGTAATGTATCAGCCATTCTCTCACGGTGGTGTGAACTTTCCAAATATCCACACTGCGGTAAAATCACTACGCTTGAGCTGGTTAGGCAGATTTTTAAATTGTACAAATGAGACCTGGCAAGCCATTCCTAATAGTTACTTTAACAAATGTGGAGGATTGCCGTTCCTATTAAAATGCAATTACGACTCTAAGCACTTTGACAAGAAAATGCCTCTTTTTTATAGTGAAATGTTAGGCTATTTCAAGGAAGTACGCAGTGGTTATCCTGATGTATACAACAGTGAGTTTATTCTTTGGAATAATAAAGAAATCACAATAGAGAGCAAATCTATGTTTTGGAAATGTTTGTTTGATAAAGGAATTTATTTCGTTCAGGATTTACTTAATAGAGACGGTAAGTTCTTATCGCTGGAAAGTTTACAAAGGAAATATGATGTACAACTAAATTACTTAAAATATTTTCAACTTATTGCTGCAATTCCGAATTATTTGAAGAGAAAAGCTCAAACAACTGCTATAACAAACAGAAATATATTTGAGGAATGGGATACTTTCTATTTGTCTGAAAACCAAGTTATCTCTTTAACTAAATTTAGATGTAAAGATTACTACAAATTACTTCAGGAAAAAGTTAGGACCGAGCCTACCGCTGTTAAAACATGGTGTAGACGTTTTCCGAACTTTGACTCTAGTTGGAAAGAGATCTTATACAAAATTTACAAAACAACGAGTGACAAAAAGTTGAGAGAATTTGGTTTTAAGGCTCTCCACAGAATTTTAGTCACTAATAAGGAACTCAAGCTATTCAAAATCAGGAACGATGACACATGTTTTCAATGCAAAAATCCTGATTCATTAGAGCACACCTTTTTGGAGTGCCCTATGAATGTTCAATTTTATCAAGAAATCTTATCGTGGTTTAACACCCTAAACAACACTCGCATAAATTTATCGGTGGACCAAATTTTTCTTCAGAATTACCCCCCTCCTGCTATAAGTGACAACCTCCGACGCCGACTGGATCTGCTTATCTTACTATTAAAAAGGTGCACGTATAGTTGCAAAATTAATGAGAAAAACCCTAATAATTTACAGTTAATAAATAAGATAAAAATGCAGTGGAAAATTGAGAATCTAGCCTAATGTAGTAAAACATTGTTAACAAACCTCTTCGTGTGTTATATTTTTTTTTCTTTCTTATTTCATTCTATTTTCTTTTCGTGTTTTATTACATGTACATACTTGTATTATTGTAGAATGATATTAATTAAAGGAAAGCATTGTAATTTTTTCAGTAACCAGGATTGTAAATACCGTAAGTAATGTAGTTAATGTATGTAATCATCCGTAAGTGTTGTATTGTTATTGTTAATGCAAGTAAGTAACACTGTAAGTAGAGTATTTATTATATTTTATTATTAAAAAAAAAAAAAAATTATCTCGATGTTGGAGCTTTTTAGTTCGTAGCAACTGTTTGTACTGACTTCTTGTCAAAAGATATTCAGTGGGGCCGAGTAGGAGAGGACCCTGGGAACGAGGTTGGACTTAAAGGTCTGTCAACCTCGTTCCCAGGGTCCTCTCTCCACCTCGAGAAAGTACCCCGGTTACGGCTGGTCACGTGTCTATGCATGCCAACCCAAGCTTATCTAGCGCGCGGACGTTGCCAAATTCTTCGTAGAATTTTTTCGCTTCAAGAGAAGGGAATGACCGTCAAACTGTCGATGGGAATAATTAGATCAAATCCCAAACTACCTTTGAAGGCGAACAAACGACGTATTTGACTCTTAACGAATGAGTAAAATACCTACGTTGTGATTTCGCCGAATGCAAAATAAAATTAAGTTCACCGCGCTGTCCATATATGGTTGTGGTTTTCAGGGTTTACCTCGGGAGTCTCCCGCCATTAACTATGCCTCGGTGTAAAAACCTGTGAAGTTTTTCATTGTTTTGTAGCTATTGTTAGGGTTAGGGTCTATTATGTTGACTTCTTTGTTTTCTTAGTTTTACGTCACTGGTGTGTGCCAGAGGTTTTTACACCGAGGATGAGCCGGTTTTCAGTTCCAAGTTCTTTGCCAATTTTTTTCACCGCCACAAATTCCAACGGACCGTTTAACTGTCGATGGGAAAAATTCAGCCAAATGGGGAGCTAACCTTTTAGGTCGAGCATTGATCTGGACGCATTGAACTCCAATATCAAATGTGACAATGAATGCCTTCCATGTGAGTTGCCGATCTACAACGGAAGTTTTACAAATTCCACTCCCTACTGGGTTGAGTAGGACCCAAAAAATTGCCAACCTCGAGTGAATGACGTCATCCTGACCATAGATCCTTGCAGGCGGTGACAACTTCGAACGCCTGACGGAAATTGCTGAAGGGAAAGTTTTTGCGCACAATTTACGCAATCCTCGATTCAAATTTGCGATAACTTTTCACTGTCGAATGCTCTTGTTTTAATACGACTGGCATCATAAAGGTTAACTATAAGGTAGGTTGTAGTATTGAGAAATATCAATGAAATCGAATGGTTATCCACACAGTATGATAAATTTCAAACACTTCGTGCGACGTCCATCCACGTTTGTTTGATCATCTGTCAGCTCTTTGACGCGTTAAAATTGGAGAACTAGCATGGTGAAAAACCAAGGCCCGGTCCAAACGCCGCTCCACTTATGTGCCGAACCAAACTCGATAAAGTTCGACTTAGAGCGACTTTGGAGCGACGGCTGATTCAGACGGCGTACTTGCGTCGAACTTAATTCGTGAAGCTCGTGGTAAACAATTTTCGATGAGAAAATATGCGTTCTGAATTCAAGAACTCTGTCCAAATGGAAAACTGTGACTAATGTCTCGTGGTCCTAGCAATATTTAGGGAAGCAAATTCAATCGCAAGGTTCCTTGTTTGTATTTAGACAGGTTTTGTCCCGGTAAATACGACCTGTTAAAGGGAAATCTCATAACCTGGGCTAGTATCATGAAGAAACAGCAAAAAATGAATTTGCGCTAAAAAAACTTGCTCAAACAGTCCTGATTCTGGTAAATCGAACAACAACAACAATACTTTATTTACCCACGCTACATCTAGGAGTGATAAAAACTCGTTAGAACATGTGCGTGAAACGGAAAGCATTGAAAATAAAAGAAAATTAATAGTGTAAAATTACCATTCTAAAATCTATCTAACATATATAGGTAACGAATTCCAAAGTTTTGCTGCCAAAAATGAGAATGACTTATGGCGCCATTCTAGATAAAAACTGGGTAGCGTTAAAAGTGTCCCCGACCCTCTTAAGAAGGGAGCTCCAAAATGTGACAGAATTTTGTTGTTTTTATTTTTAGTGACGACTTCGAGCTTCATGCATGACTGGTCACGCCACTCAATTTTGAGCCAATCACGAGTGCCGTTATATGAAAAATACATTACAGTAATTTATGCGTTAGGTTCGGCACATGAGGGGAACGCCGTATGAATCAGCCGCCGCTCCAATGTCGCATAGTGCAGCAGACCCTGCCGAATTTAATGTTGTTTGCCGCCCCAAATCTAATCTGCCGAACCGAACTGATTCAAACGGAGCTCTTCTGCCGTACTTCACTCATCAGTTAGGTTCAGCCCATGAATGGAGCGGTGTTTGGAACGGGCCTAACTGACAATTTCTATTGCTCAGCCGTACCTCCGTTGAACTCTGAAGGGCATCATTTGAAGAAATGACGGATTGCGATCAGTCAATATTTTATATTTCCACTGTGAAATCTTTGTCTGTGTCAGCGGCACAAGATTAAAACACAACATTGGGGAATTATAAATATACATGTATCGATACCCAAAAAGTGTCTCTGGATGAAACTTCTAAACTGAACAGTGTACCCAATGCAACAGGACCACTCATAGATCTATCTCAGGAGGGTATGATGTTCAGCTGATGCCAGTCTATAGTAATTAAATAAGTAAGGAATTGTTCATGCAGAGAGAAATCATTGTCTCAGTGAAATTTTAATTACTATATGATAAGTTAACATAAAGGTCGGCACACACGCGAGGGGACTAGTCCCTGTGACCAGTCCCTGCGACTAGTCCCGGCCGCGACTAGTCCCTGTGACGTCTAGTCCCTGTGACTAGTCCCTGTGACCAGTCCCTGCGACTAGTCCCGGCCGCGACTAGTCCCTGTGACGTCTAGTCCCTGTGACTAGTCCCTGTGACTAGTCCCTGTGACGTCTAGTCCCTGTGACTAGTCCCTGTGACTAGTCCCTGTGACGTCTAGTCCCTGTGACTAGTCCCTGTGACGTCTAGTCCCTGTGACTAGTCCCTGTGACGTCTAGTCCCTGCGACTAGTCCCCGTGATGTCTAGTCCCTGTGACCAGTCCCTACCACTAGTCTCTGCAACTAGTCCCCTGAAGAGTTTAACCCATTGACTCCTGGAACTTTTTGCTAAAAATGCATTTTTTGGACATTTTGGTGGTTTTGAGGCTGGATCTCGACCAAATTAGCTTTAATGTGGCCGAAAATGCATTTGTAGCACGACAGCTAGCCCTTCTTGGCACTAAAATCAGGTTTTACAAACTTGGGGCCTGTGCATGCGCAGAAATCAAAATTTTGAGATAGTTTTTGGACCAGAAGGTGGCCTACATCTTGAGGCTTTTCGATTTTTGATGTTTTTTTTCCCTTTCCTTTATCTCCTTTTCTTTTCTTTTCGCTGCAGAGATTGACCTTTTACTGGGCTTGCTTGCAGTTAAAAAACTTCTAAGAAAGAGTCATCAAAGCGGCCAATTTTTACCGTGGAGCAGTTAGGTGTAGTGGCAGTAAATTTTGCTCTGAGTTTTTCACTCATCTTTTTGAGCATTTTTGTGCATATCTCAGGCTCCATTAAGCCGATCACTCTGATCTAGGCATCATTGGAAAGATCTTTTCCTCCTGCAGAAGTTGAGTATAGATGATGCCAATTTTGGTCAAAAATGATGACGTCAGAAGTGGAAGAAAGGCCAAGTTTCGTCACGGGCGGTAACAGGCGGCACAGGCGTCAATGGGTTAAACAAAGAGACTGATCACAGAAACTTGTCCCACAAACACTTCACACAAAGTGTTTTGAGGAACAAGTCGCAGGAAAAAACCAAACTTTTTTGAATTTATGAGACTAGTCGCAGGGACCAAAGTTGGTCCCTGCGACTAGATTTTGAAGCAAAAATGGCCAGTTCACGCAATGGGACTTGTTGCTGCAACTTGTTGCAGGGACCAGTCCCCTGGTGTGTGCCGACCTTAAGTCCTTTGAGCTGTCAATCTATTGCTTATTACAGATTTCAGGTTGATAATCATTAAATTATGTATTATATTAATAGCTAAATTACTCTTTGGCTAGACTACTTTTTTGACATGTATTTATTTTTAAATAATAATTATTATAACAAAATAGTAATAATACACTGTAATTAATAATAAT
The DNA here is from genome assembly GCA_019787425.1 of Platygyra sinensis. NCBI lineage: Eukaryota > Metazoa > Cnidaria > Anthozoa > Scleractinia > Merulinidae > Platygyra > Platygyra sinensis. Next base: position 70,979 of record JAHPZR010009325.1, on the reverse strand, counting down.
AATTTTATTGTTAATTTAGAACTAGCCTGATATTCTTAATTAATTCTTTGTTTTTCAGATTTTATAATTTAAATGACCAGTATCACATTACAACATGCGTTAAGTCATAAATTGTGACAAGTCTCAGCTGACTGGAAAATAAAGTCCTGATATCCAATGAGCTTTGTATGTTGTAGACTGATCAGCAGATCACAGAATTGGCTGAAACAGTATTTGGTGTTTAATGACCTAAAAAATAAAGGTAGGTGTACAAAATATACATACTGTAGTTGAAGTAATCCTTAGTTAAGTCTTGGAAGGGAGAGAGCCTAGGAGGTGTGGGCATATCATTTTAATATACTGTTATCCAGATCTCTCTCTGTTTAATATTGTTCATGGAAGGCCTGGGCTTGAGAAATCACTAGGGAATGCAGTCTACTCTCTTGCTATTCTGAATTTATTACAAGCTTCCTTTCTCTCCCATTTTTGTATTCCTGCCATAGAAAAAGTGTAATAGACTCTGCTTTGAGAGGTCTTGGTTTGAACCTAACTTTGTTTTACATCAAGTTTTTCTCTGCCCAGTAACAGATATGCATAAAACATAATAATTAACATAATTTCCATACTTCCCCTGTGGACAACAATTTATCCTAGTTCTACTACACTGTATCTGCTTATCAAGAATATCTGGTTACATTAAAATTGATTGCGTCACAAGTGACACAAAGTGCATGTGCATTTGTGCCACTGGCAGTCAAAGAGTTAAGGTGGCAGAACACATGCAGTTTTTACGTGTGCTCTTGCTGATGCAATTCAGAGCATGCACAACGATTGCAAAAAAACAAACAATGCTGTCAATTCAGCGATTATTTTATTTGCTAAATGCCCGCACTATCTTTTTTTTTGTTTTTGAAAATTGAATGGACATGTAGTGGAGTGATTATTAGTTTTAGTGTTTTATTACAAAGGTATGTTAGAAAAGGTATCGATGCAAAGAATGTAGCAATTTTCAGACTTTTCTTTGTAACCTAAAGAACCCAGTTAAATGCAGTGCATTGTGTAGTATTAGTAAAAAAATGAAGTTAATTTGAGAATTACTCATTAGAATTTAATAAAATTTGCTATGGAAATACTTAAGGAAAAAAATAACTGGCAGGAGTAACCAAAGTTTGTATTGTTAACTTGCTTGCTGCCAATTTTGGTGATCAAAGAATTGACAGAGGGCTTAAGAGAAAAACGTGAATGAAACACAGGTATCATGAACTGTGTTCAGCCACCTTGACGGGTGAGGGAAGCCCAAAGACTAATATTCAAAAGAAGGAAGGCAGTCACCCCCACTTGATATGTACAGTGTAACATATTTGATGTTAAGTAATTTTTCTTCTTATTCAGGGTCTTTCTCGCACTTTTCCTCTGTGGCCTATATTTGGGGAGCTGGGGATGGTGGACAGTTGGGGACTGGTACCAAAGAATGCAGTCTTCTTCCAATAAAATTTCCTGTTCCTTGTGAAGTGAGATATATAACTCAAACAGATTCTCATTTGCATTTTTTAAATACATCTATCAAACATATATAAATAAGTATTAATAAAATTTACTTAATATAATATATTTAAAAGTACATCTTTTACTAGATAAATGTTTTTATTTTCCTGATGCACATGGTACAAATAAAAAATTATGTAAATGTATAGCTTTGCTACTTCATTGAAGATGTTGAGCTCCAAGATGTAGATATATCTACCAGAATATGACAGTTCAAGCCAGGATACATGATGTCATGCATGCCTCAGCAGTATATCGTGAAAATTCAGAGTGAGAGGTATAGATATAGAGCAATGACTGTGAAGTACAGTATTATATGAAATAATTCATATTTGAACTGTGGTTGTAGATGAAAGTGAAGAGTGATCATCGCAGTAAATTTTCCAATTTAAGCAACTGGAAAGAAGAAGGCTGAAAAAATCAGGGCTACAATGGGATTCGAACCCGTGACCTCCACGATACCAGTGCGATGCTCTACACACTGAGCTATGAAGCCACACATTGGTAGTGAGGTCAATTTATTGAGTTCATATCTTCTTGTGCATTGAAGTGATGTGAAGTATATATGAAATAATTCATATTTGAACTGCGGTTGTAGATCATGATCTTTCCAATTGCTTAAATTGGAAAATTAACTGTGATGATCACTCTTGACTTTTATCTACAACTGCAGTTCAAATATGAGTTATTTCATATATAGTTCACATCATTTCACTGCAAAGGAAGATATGAACTCAATAAATTGACCTCGCTCCCAATGTGTGGCTTCATAGCTCAGTGTGTAGTGCATCGCACCGGTATCGCGGAGGTCATCAGGGTTCGAATCCTGTCGAAGCCCTGATTTTTTCAGGGTTCTTCTTTCCAATTGCGTGTTAAATTGTAAAATTGTAGAATTTACTGTGATGGTCACTCTTCAATTTCATCTACAACCGCAGTTCAAATATGAATTATTTCATATATAGTTCACATCATTTCACTGCACGGGAAGATATGAACTCAATAAATTGACCTCACTCCCAATGTGTGGCTTCAGATAGCTCAGTGCATTTGTAGAGCATCACACTGGTATCGCTGAGGTCACTTGTTTGAATCCCGTTAAAGCCCTGATTTTTTCAGGCTTCTTCTTTCCATTCGCTTAAATTGGAAAATTTACTGCAATGATCACTTTTCACTTTCATAGGGCAATAACTACTTCTTACGAGTTAAAGAAAACTATGTTCTGTGTCTTGCATACTGTCCTTGTTTACATCTTCTATTCAGTGTACAACTTGTACATCATATTTCTCTTTGCTAAATTCAACCCCAACTGTGTATTTCAGTCTAACTCAGCGGTTTACATGACTGGATGCATTTACTAAATAACAAGTATTATTCTGCAATCACCCACTCACAGGTTTCCCACATAGGCTGTGGGTATGGCTTCACAATAGCAGGTAAAGCAGACAGTCACAGCCTGTGGACAACTGGTCTGAATTCATTTTCACAGCTGGCAAGACAACTATCATCTAGCAGTGGACAAGGTATATTGGTGCACTTCATAGTTGTAATTATCCCTACACAAGGTTTTTGGAAATTCTAACAGGGGCCCAAGGAGGAGGAGGTCTCTAGAAGCCATTTAAGCTTTACCTGTAGGCAAAGTACTGACAGTATAATTCTTTATTTATTGTTAAGTAATTTAAATGTCCAATAAAAAGCTACCATGTCATTTTAATTAAATATTTGAAACTTAATTTAAAAGTAATAGGAATTAATAAATGAACATATTAGTGTATGGAGTTACAGTGAGTGAACAAAAAAGCAAAAAGGATCTCAAGTTAAGCATTTATCTACAAGTAGACAGTTGTTTAATCTTTGTTTGCTTTTCCTTTTGAATCAGGTCCATCCACAGTTGATCTCAGTGTAAATACAAGTCTATCATCCAGGGTTCAGCAAATTTCCTGTGGGAGATCACATTCTGCAGTGCTATTGGACAACGGTGAAGGTACATTGTAAACTTCAGACAGACAGAGAAAGATAAAGGGACCTACTGACTGACTGACTGTCTCACTGTCTGACTGTCTGCCTGACAGTTGGATGGACAGATGGAGGATAGCCAGATGTATAGACAGTTGGACAGACAGATAGACAGACAATGCTTTTAGGGATAGCGGGCTCCAACCGGTGTTCGTTAAGTCATGGTTTTGATTCCTGCTGGGGATCCAGAGATTTTCTTGGTCCCACACTTGTGTCATGTTGATCAATTCACCTTTCACATTTCATTACCAAGCTAAAAATTTACCATTTGTATTCACTTATCAGTAACAAATATGTTTAACTAAAAAAAGATGGATGGACTTGTAAATGGACAGCCTGCCTGCCTCACAGACAGTCAGACAGATGTCTGAAGTGCTAATTAACTGCTTGACCACTACTGAATGTATTGCACATTAAATGCCTTTTCAGTTGTTTCTGTTTTCACCATTAAAATGCAGTTTTGACCTGTGGGGGACACTTCAATGGACAGTGTGGAGTTGGAGATGTGGATGGAAGTTTTGTCAAGCAATTTACAAAGATACAAAGTCTTCCAGGGAAGATTAAACAGGTGAGCATAGGCATACATTGTATGATAGTCACTAAATGATTTCATGCAGTAGGTTACATGTGTAAAAATAAAATGTATCTTTTTGTATCTTTTTTCACAACCTTTAAAGTTCAAAATTGCTGTCGCATGAATCATTAAGTAACCATATGTACAGTTGTAGGAGTTTTTTGAAAATTGCAACGTACATGTACAGTATTGCACTTAACAAGTGAACAAAAGTGTTTTAATTTGCCAGTTATCCCAAACATACAGTCAAGAACTTGCTACAGTTTCCTAGCAATTTTTTCAGGACCTCAAGAGGAACTGTTAGGAATGCTAGATCAAGAGCTTGGCACACTGTTTGACAATAAGACTGTATGCCCTTTGCTGGTGCCCAATACACATGGACATATATATACTTGGGCTGTTCTTCTTTCTTCTGTCTTCCTGTGAACTTGAGCTATACAAAACAGGCTAATTTTTGTTTCGACCTCCAGATAGCATGTGGCCTTGATCACACCCTTCTTCTGTGTCATGATGGCAGAGTGGTGTCCTGTGGTTGGGGTGCAGATGGACAGACTGGTAAGTCTGTGGTAAGAACACACCTTAAAGTAATTTCTCAGCCTTTGTAAGATTGTGTCAACCCTCTGTAAATTGGAAAATGGCCTGAAGTAAAACATAGGCCTGAAAATTGTACCTGGGTCACTGGCTCTGACTCAGGCATGTCTAAAACTGACAGACAATTGTTATGGTTGAGAGAGCTAATAACTGTTTGGGTATGTGATATAACAATAGACTAAACGGAGTATTTAGGCTAATCACAGTGTTATTTTGACTAACCATGTCTAGCAACCTCGTTCCCAGGGTCTGTCATCTTTTCGACCCAGGGGGCGGTAAGATGCGAGACCCTGGGAACGAGGTTGACCGTAGAGCCATTTCGTTCTTTCACCATTTCCCGTTATAATCATAATCGTATCTATAACAAAATTCTCGATCGTGATTGGTTCTCCGTGCGCCTATTTGTCACGTAATAGGCGCGCGATCACATGGGTGTCCAATTACAGCTGTCCGATTTGAACTTTTTGTAATCGGACACCTGTAATTGGATACCCACGTGATTTTCACGCCAATTACGCACGCTTCAATGGCTTCTTTAGCAATGTTTTCTGCAGTTTTCAAAACTTAGGAAAAGCGCTACAGAAGTTTTCGCTCAAAAAAAGTTCTTAGAAGACATTTTTTTTCCCGACATTTGTTATAGATACGATTAATTAGTAATTGGACCTGGTGTCGTACAATTCATGGACTAATCGTGCTCGTAATTTCAAATCGGCCTCGCGCTTCGCGCTCGTCCGATTTTGAAATTACTCGCTCGATTACTCCCTAAATTGTACTCCACTCGGTCCAATTACTATTACTAATCAAGATGGTATTCATTTGATGCGTGAAAATAACAGAAACTACAAATTTCTTCATAACACTTTTAAGGGAATCTTCTGACTAATTTTAGGGACCATATTTTGACTCTACTCTCCCTGAAAATAAAGTAAAATATTTAGAATTATCATGTTCAAAACGTCGCTGGGTTGCATTGTACACGTTCAGATTATCGGAGTGTGTTGCACAGATGGCGTCGATTTTAAAGCTGACATAGGCTTTCATTCTTAAAAGAGCACGAGTCATGGTATTAAGAGTTATTTTGGCCACGTGCAAAATTACCTTTAAATTGAAAAAACCTTAAATATAGTAGTTTACTAAGAAACAAATAAAATATCGAAAAGAAAATAATAAACCATAAAGGAACAAGAATGGTTATGGATGGAGAAGATTAACACAGATTAGAAAGGATGTACTAGAAAAATTTAGGGTAAATTTTTGAAGATGAGCAAGCCATGAATTAGTTCGTTTAATGACTTCTTGCTTCTTCCAGGGCTAGGTCATTTTAAAGATGAGGCAAGTTTTAAACTTATCGAAGGAGAACTGAAAGACGTTCAAATAAAACAAGTCGCTTCTTCAGCAGATTGCTGTTTGGCTCTGTCAGGTAATAAAATACATGTACCCGGCTATAAGCATAACATAGATAACAAACAGAGTCCATGTTCCCGTGTGTCTGTTCAGTAATTGATTACAGATAACGTTAAAATGTGTTAAGAACAAAAAATTGGCACATGAGGTGATAGCCGAGTGTGCCACTGATATTGATACATTTTGACGTCTATTACTGAACAGACGCACCGCAACATGAACTCTATTTGTTTTACATAGTAAAGAAGCCAAAATTAAACCAATGACTTCAGCTATGCATTTGTCCACCCGTGCAGAATACCCCGCCACTTATTTGCACCTCATTAGGGAACTTAAGCACGCGCGTTTTTGTGACGCGGACGGTAACCGGAAGTGGGCTGTTTTTACTTTTAACTTGCCCTCACACAACGGCATTCACTTTCTCCATTGGAGATGAGTAGTACAAAAATCTGGGAGACAATACTTTCCTGGCACGCGAAATGTTCTCTTCCGGTTGCCGTCCGCGTCTCAAAAACACGCGTGCTTAAGCTCCCTATTGAATAAGAATAGCAGCTATTCTTGGTTTGCATGTGGCGTAATCATATTCCAAAATTAAATATTACCCATTCTTCTGGGGTTTTAGTTTCATCAAATAAAAGACCCTATAGGAACTTGACATTTCACAATGTTTTAGCTCGACAGGGTTCTTTTTATTGTAATAGAACCCGTTTGAATTTCCAAGCTTTTGCGTTGCGTGACATGACAATGGCGGCCCGAGAAGGCTGTCGCGGAGGTCAAAAGAAGAGTTATCGCTTTAGTTTTTGCTAACTAAACAGTGCTTGCTCTAGAAGAAGCATTTATTTCAACGTGTCAGATCTCTTGAGCAATATTTTTTTGTTTCAATAGCAAAACTCAGTGACAGATGTTTCTGTTACTTTACGGCCGCCATGTTTGTGTCCCTCCGAAGGGCACAAACATGTAGGCTCGATTTCCGCCGCTCTCTCGTGTCTGGCGAGAAGAGAGTTCGGGGGAGGAGCGGGGGCTCATTTCCCGAACAGCGGCTGGTAATCGAGCCTAACAAACATGGCGTCTTCATGCAAAGCTCTATAAATTTGGGTGACACATTTTTGCAAATAACTCGGGAATGAAAAACAGCAGAGACCTGATTCTTTGCGAAGTTGTTTATATATCAATCATCTATCGTATCCCAGATTCTTGACTTTATTCATTGAATGGTTACGATTTTTAGTTTTGATCACATATGAAAAGCGAGAATTGTTATATACGTCGTTCGTCAAAGCACACCGACACATGTAATGGCTGGGCCGGGGTACTCTGCAATCGCTCCAAAATCCATTTCTAAAGTCCATATAGGAGAGTGGAGTGTTTTTTTTATCGGTAATAAAACTTGTGAAGGTGAGAACTGCGGTTTTGTGAGCCACTTTTGTGAGCGTCGTACCACGTGATCAATTTTTGAAAGTTAAGCGGTGGAACAAAAATGCGGAGCATTTAGATTATTCGCTCTCGATTTCTATCGCATTATTGTTGACGAGGGCACATCTCAAGTCAACTACAATGCATAGAAATCGAGAGCGAATAATTTAAATGTCTTAGTATAAATCTACGTACCAGTCGTTCAAAACTTGAAATCCTCTTCAGACACTTAAGACACACACAGAAGTGGTCCCGTCTTGCTTATAAGAGATTGAGGAGATAAGCACCACACAGTTCTAAGCTACGAGCTATGTACTTGAGAACAATTAGATCATTTGCTCTTGACTTTTATCACACTGCCAAGCTACTAACTTTTCACAAGAGAATAGATAATGAGAAGTGCAGCTAATAAGAAACGGCGCTTGTGAAAGAACGCTGGTAGATTTATACTAGGAAGTGAGAGCTTTCTTCCGGGGGGGGTACTTGGGTCAATTTTTGCTGGGTATGTGCCGCTGGCCTCTCAGAACCCCTACCCCATTATAGTCTATTCTGTGACCAATTACAGACCCCATCTTAGTCACTTTTGGGCAAACGTAATTTTCGCGATCCCAACTTAGTCACTTTCTGATAAAGCCTTTTAAGTAGGTCACCCTAAAACGAGTTGACAGGTTTGTTAAATTGAATGTAGAACACTTTACTTTTCACCTACAACACAAACATTCCGGTAATGTTAACCGTAAGTATTTACAAACATACCGCCATCTTTAGTTGAAATGCAAACATTCTTCTTTAACGGGAACGTCATAATAGTTTCTTACACGAATAAAAACAAATTACGATTTATAACTTATAGATCAGAAGATTCAAACTCCTAATAAAGATATTGGCAAGACCGTTTTATACCGGTGTAAATGTCACGTTGAAAGCTAACAATTCCCAAGCGAAAGAGATCAAACGCTT
>JAHPZR010009325.1:35000-57500 GCA_019787425.1 Platygyra sinensis | reverse complement strand
ACTTAGCTGTCTTATTGAAGTATAAATGGCATGTTATATGGTACTCGCTTCGCGTTTGTACATACGCAGCCTCGTTCAAGGCTAGTTGGAAATTCAGTTTATGAACTGCAAGTCCCTCATTTCTCTATACCATTAAATCACTCGTGGTGAATAGCTCGATAGTAAGCGATCATTTTGAAAGCAGTCTCGATTAATTAACTCTTTGGCTTCGTCCACAAGTATCCGGATATTGTTAAACCCGCAACCTTTTGTTTCCGGATTCAAAAATTTCCCCGTCCACACGAAGCGTATTCAAATCGAATTGGCCTGTCCACACGCATCTGATGGTATCCGGATTCACTCTGGTACTCAGGGCTCCTCTGCAATAAAATTTGTTCAGAGCATGCGCTATAAAGCGCCTGATAGTGGCGGCAAGTATGTTCTGCTTTTGCTGTTGTGCCGCCATGTTGGTTTATTGTTCGGTAAGAGACTGGGTACGAATTTGCTTCGTCATCGGATTCAAAAAATCCGGATTCACCCGTCCACGTGACCAGGTTTGTTGAGGATTTTTTTTTTCACTCTGGAGAGCGGATTTAAAAATGTCTGGATTCGCTGTCGAACTCGCAGAATGCATGTGGAGGGAAGCCGTATCTGGAAAGAAAAAGTTCAAAAATATCCGGATACTTGTGGACAATATCCGGATACTAAGGCCCGGGTCAAACGCCGTACTTCACTTGAGCCGAACCCAATTCGACCAATTAGGATCATGTGACGGCGTTTCGACTGATTTTATTTGGAGCGACTGAGGCGTTCTTCACGCCTGGCCAGCCGTAAAAAACGCCTGAAGACCGACTCAAGTTCTCAAGTTTATCAAGAAAATTAACAAAACACAACTGATATTCCACTGCTCGCAGTTAGCTACGGCTATTCGAGGCGAGCAGTGGCTTGACGCATTAAATTGGTTTAAACGCTGATCTTCACATCCATGAGTCGAACTAAGTGCATAATCAAAGGTCGAAAGGCTCCAATTTGTTTTTATCTTAAAAAACCACTGACCAAAAAGACCGCTTTTGTCATGTTTCGTGTGGTTCGACTGAATTAAATTCGACGTTTCCAACAGGCGTTCTTTTGATTATTTGAGTCGACCCAAACTGTCAATAGGTTCGACTCGTGTGAAGTGCGGTGTTTGACCCGGGCCTGAGGATTAGTACTTTCATTTAAATATGATTGGCTTGTCACAGATACAGGTGCACTGTATACCTGGGGGAGAGGATCATTTGGAAGACTCGGTCTTGGCTCAAAACAAGATCAGTGGATCCCTAAGAAGGTGGGGTTTTTTTGAGTACAGCTAGTAGGCATAAAAAATAGGCGAACAAGCTGTTCAAAGTTTGGTTAACTTTTGTCCAAACACAACAGTTTCCGATCTTGTTAATAAATTATTGAATCGTAGAAGTTAGACTTAAACTTTTCACATTACATCAATTGTAACTATTAAAATTTTCCTTGTTCTACATAAGTTTTATCACATGGCATTTATTTATACCTTTCTTTTTTTCGTTTTGAATTCTATTTTTAGTAAATGCCATTATACATTTATTATAATGTATTAAAATATACATGGGACTCTGCACGCGCTCTGATTGGTCAAAAACTCATGTTTTATTAGGGTATAAAACATAGAAAAAAAGCGTGTTTTATTGTTTTGCGCGGTTAAAATCTATATTTTAAAGCAAATGAAGAATCCTAAGCCGTGTATTACACTCCGGTCATTTGAGAACACTCGAGAAATGTAGAAAACACTCGCCTGCGGCTCGTGTTTTCTACATTTCCCTCTTGTTCTCAACTGACCATCGTGTTTTATCACAGTGTAATACACGGCTTAGGCTTCTTTATTTGTTAAATAGAGCTATGTTGCGTTGTTGAGTTACGTCATACTTAAGAACTGCCGGCTCAATCCTTCCCGCCATTTCTCCGTTGTTGTTCTTGTAGGGGATGGGGAATGGGGCTTCAATGAATGACGTCTTCGTCTCCTTTCCATCTCGATACATTTTTAATAAAAAATAAATAGCCTTTATTAACCCTCGGCACTGTTTATAGCACAAGTGCTAGTGGGGCCGAGCAAACAACTGAAACAAGTATTTCGAGTTGAGCATAACATTGTTAAGAATCCCAACTGGCCTGAGGCAAACCAGTTGGCTATTTACAAGCGTGGGCGAAGATTTGAAATCAGGGCTACCGAGAAACAAATCCAGGTAGTGGTCAGAGCGGGACTCGAACCCGGGACCGCTGGATTGCAAATCCTGATATGCAAATCCTGATATGTTGCTTGTTACAAATCACCCACTTTAGAAGATAAGATAAGAACCCGAAAGAGTTTTTGTGAAAATTCGTCATTCTAGCATCTCTGAACAGGAGAAAAGAAGGCAAGTCGGAGTTGACTTCTACTCGTCTCACGATGAGTCTTCGTGCAAAACTATGGTTTATTCTCTTGAAGACTTGTTTGGGCTGTACGTTCATTTTCATTCAAATAAAACTCGTTTTGAAACGGAGGCACAAGACACCTTGGAAATGACCAGTTGGAGAGGGATCTGTTGACCTTGCTTGGGGCTTTTTACTTTTTCGTTTCTACACTTACTAAGAACCTTTAACTCGCTCTTTCCAGGTTGATCTTCCTGGTGATGTGTTGGATGTTAGCTGCGGTGTGGACCATATGGCAGCCGTCCTAAAGTGCAGTTAACATTTCAGCAGCACGTGACACAAAATGTAACGCAACGCAAAGGTGAAGGAAACCGCGCGCGTGAGTGACAACACACTGCTCAAGCGGAGGGGACAGATGCAAGGCTCAAAACATGAATTCTCTTTAATTAAGGCTGTACTGTCCCTGTAATGTTGGTTCAGAGAATATGGTTGTACATCAAACAGTTGTCCAATTGTGAAAGGTGAATTGATCAACATGATACGAGCGTGGAGCAAAGAAAAAGACCGAGTCCCCAAGAGGAATCAAACCCATGACCTCCCGCACACCGAACGGGCGCTCTATCCACTGAGCTACGAGAACTCATGGAGAGCAAGGTCCCGAACACAAGCCCGCTTTTAGGGAGGTCATGCGTTCGAATCCTGTCGGGTACTCAGATTTTCTCCTTGCCCTACGCTCGTATCATGTTGATCAATTCACCTTTCACATTTCATTACTGAGCTTAAAATTCACCATCTTTATTTAATTGTTCAATTTTTGCCTACTTGATAAGGATTTCAAATTGTACTAAATAAAGTTTGATGCTTTGTCTTTGGCCTGTCAAAATAGTAGAGTCGTCTTTCACTGCGGTGATGTCAAGGGTTTAATTTAAGGTGATCAAAAGGTCAATTTGTCTTTAACTTTTATCGTATTTTCAGAATAATAAGTAAAGTCGTAGTTGTATTATTGTAGATTTAGACCTATTAAGTTTCTTTGGTAAAAATAAGATATCTAACTGCGCTTTCTCCTAATATGGTAGTAATTAACTCAAACTTAATTTTACAATTTATGTACTACTTCATATAACTCCCTGATTTCTGTAAACTAGATTAACATCAGCTACCTGTGGGCATGTCCAATTTGTAAACAATACTTATTAGAAAAATAAAGAACTGAGAGAACTAGAACTAAAATTTGCAGTGAATTTAAATAAACTTTCCCATTGGTCAAATCGGCCATTTTGAGAAAAAAGATGTCACATGATTTTTTGAAAGTTGATTTTTGGAATTCCTACTGCCTATAAATTTGTAGGCTCGATTTCCGCCGCTCTCTCGCGTCTGGTCTACCCTTCCCGAGGGTTCCTTTCCCGAACAGCGGCTGGTAATCGAGCCTAATAAATTTGTGCTTCTGCAAAATTCAGAATACAAGTGGAAAGTCCTTCCCTTGATTGAGTAGTTTGGCAGCGAATTTCATCGAAAAAGCACAGTCAGTCCTTTCTAAAGTTTTCTGTAAACTTGCAGTTCCTCACTCTGGTTGTTACCTAACTTTTTACAAGCTACTTGATATAAGTGCAAGCAGAGCCGATATTCCCGAGGTAGTTTAGTTTCCAAAAGAAGTTGATTCATCAGGATCGGTGTTGTCAGTAATGCTTCTGTGTGGAGTAGAGCTCGGTCCTGGTGGAAGAGACCTGAAAAAAATAATTTCTAATTAACTGTTACCGGAGTTGATGGGTGATTTCCATTCAAAATAAAATTCTGATTTTTCCAGTTCTGAATGGCAATTTCAAAAATTTCAGGAAAAGAGGGCAACCTCGCGAGCTATACCCAAAATTTCGAACAATTATCGTCAATTTCCGTTCCATTTGATTTTCGTCCCGGAATTTCCGGAATTTTCAGTTATGTGCATAACTTTTGACCGCTGTACAGAAATACAACAGGCTCTTATACAAGTAAAGGACATTACCGCTGATTACTCTCTTCATGTGTGTTATGCTCGTGTATCGTTGCATTGTCCCCCACCACGCTGGTTTGACTCTGCACGTACGTGTTATGAACGTGAAACTCTAGAAATCAAGATGATTAAAAATGGTAGGAAGCTAGAAATCAACTGAAATCATTGAATAATAATTACCTCTGCACCTACATTACTTTAAGAGGATCTTGAATGAGCAGGGTGTTATGAATCTCCGTTCCCAGCCCAAGTGTTGCCCAAATACCGTTTCTCAACCTATATTAATTATACCTGGATTTTTGAAAACCGGGTTAGCAAAGATAACTACTCATTGTACTACTTGGCAATGAAGGTCATTCCCCAGTATTGCATTGCGCATCCCTACTGCGCGTATAATTTTACGCGTGATTAGCCCGCGCGCATTAGAAAATGGTGGCTTTTTCTTTACGGCTGGATCCCGTCAAAGAGGTAAATCGTCTTTTTCTCGAAAACGACTACGGTGACCTATCATTTTTTCTGTTGTTTTGAACTGAGTAATAAATTTTTCTATGTAAAAATATATAGATTTAGGTCACCCTAAAAAGCGGAACTCCTGTAGCCCAATTAGGCTAACCCAGAATAAAAGTACACGGTAAACTAAGGCTGCATGTCTCTGTCAACCTATTATTTGGAGTATGGCCGCCATGTTGCGCGACTCCACCACCGCCGCCGCCGCCGTCGTCGTCGTGCGTACGCGCCCACGAGAACTATGGCTGGCCACGATAACATGAGAAAACCAATTCATGGATTTCCTTTATTTCCTTATATGGGTATGGGGCTCCGCTTGGCGGCCTCTCGGGCCGCCGGATCGAGCTCCGCTATAAATATGGGCCAATTCTCAGTGTTGAGCAAAAAACAATCGTCGGAAACGTGAATTTAGCAAGCAATCGTGACTATAATCATAGTTCCATTATAAGGATTTATATGGAATAAACAAGGCGCTGTTGCTCCTTAACGAACATGGGGACCCCTCATTTTTATTTCCAAGTTTAAGTTCCTTTAATATAAACAATCAATTGGCAAAGTTTGAGAAAAATCTCAGTGTAGGTTCTATTGCAGTGGAATGACCTTAAAAGCAATAAAAGCCTATATCTGATGGCGGGTAGTTGGCTAATGGTCAAGTCGAAATTTAAAATGACGCAAATTTTTGGAACATTTATTCAGTAACCTGACTTCCAACGAAGTTTCAAAGCGGTTTCAGTTCAGTCTAGAATTTTTTAAGTTGAGTGAGCTGCAGGGTTAGAATACTCGATCGCTATCTGAGCGCTCATGAGTTCAAACCTGAAATTGTTGGTTTGTCCCATACTGTGAACATCCCAGGCATTTCATGTTTCACGTTTTGAGGATTGTCCAATATACCCGATCTGTAACGGGTCGCCAAACTGGTGACCGTTTGTCACTTAGCAACATGTTGGTGATCGAACGTCGTCCTACGCATTTCTACGATTGTTTGTGTGCCATTATCTTAGAACAAGGAATATTGTTACACTTTTTTCACCCGTTTATCTGTGTTGTTTGCTGGTCGTCACGATCCGTCACGAACCGTCATCCCTTTTGGCGACCCGTTACCGATCGGGTGTAGTGTTTCAGCCAGAAAATTTTACTTGAGGGCCAAATTGGCCCCTGAAGACGACTTTTTCAGGACCACGTATTTTAGGAAAAGGGCCAATCAATAACAACTAACACAAAATACGGTCGAGAAATGCAGTTTCAGTTTGGTCACTGGATACTAGTATGAAAGATCGGTCCATAACGTACACGATATAGTCAATAATCAGGGGTTTGCACTGCATTACTGAGTGATTTCAAACAGTGTCAACCATTGGAAGTTTTCCGACGTGAGAGATCAATACAGCAAAGCAAAAGGATAAATGTTTTAGAAGCAATCTTTGAAATGAATATGGTTTTCTCGAAGGACATAATGTGTGAGAAAATAGCCGCTATTGTTTGTCAACACAGAGAAATGCTGTCACCATTTTGGCGGCTAAACCGAATCCGGTTTCAGTGCCAAATATGAAATGTTAGTTGCATGGCGACGGTATCCGTCGCAATTTGAGCCCTGGGATGGCTTTTAAAATACCATCCCTGTGTTAAACCTGCAGTGTTGTAAAAGGAAAGGACCAAATTAGCCCATTTTTTAGTTTTTCTGGGGCCATGTCTGACTGCAAAGCGGGATTTCCGCAATGGGCGAGCTCCGGCATAAACACTGAGGGTGTATTGGACATGAATGCACATTTTTGACCTTTTTTGTTTAAGCTTTTTTTATTTCTTCGGTAATTTATTTATTTTCCGCTTGTTTGAAAGATTTTCCTGCAACCTTTCGCGTCTGCGACATTGCTCCTGATTGTTTAAGCAGCAGACACTTAATGATAAAAAAACCCTTTCCCTGTTTGATCATTCAGGCGGGGCTCAACACCTTTTGAAGTACATTTGCAATTTTATGACAATAGTGTTACTGTTGCCATAGACCCTTTGCATAAATGGCGCCTAAATTTGAATAACAATACTTGGTACATCCTTAGCCTCACATTCATGTTTCAAGACAAAGGAAGTTTCACATGAGTGTGAGGCTAAGGATGTACCAAGTATTGTTATTCAAATTTAGACGCCATTTATGCAAAGGGTCTATTGAGCTAAGGTAATCTTAAAATTTCCCCTCCCTCCAAACTTCATTATCAGAGCTTAGAAAAAAATATCCCCCTTTATCTAATATCATGCTTATCACCCTTTTACACCAACATATTACACATGTTTAAACAAGGTTTAAGATTAGTTGCTCATATCGTGCACACTCCACAACTAATCAAGGTAAGGAACCTTTTTTATGAAATTATCTTGGGAAGATGATTTGAAGTTTTTCTCCTCAAACTGACTGCAAAGCGCAATCGATGGATTGGAAAAATCTTAAACTGATTTAGTTCAAATAGTCTAGTTGGTGTGAATGGAGCATTATTACTTGTCTAATCACCGATCGTACGCATGCGTTATAGAGTAGACGGTAGTTTTCGTAAGCCGTGTTTAACATACTTTGAGATGTGGGGTGTGTGGTGCGAAATCGAAATCTCCGAGCTATCACAATTATATGCAAATGAATGAGAGAATGTATCAATACTACCTGCTTTATCACACCGTATTGTGGATTGTGGCCAAAGAAAAGGTTCCATGGAGTGTCCATGATCTAACGCCGGCAGTGACAGAGAAAGTTCTTCAGGCTCCCGGTAGGTGGTCAGACCTTCAAAAAGAAGGGAAAAGACCACTTAGGAACATAGTTACAGAAGGTAACCTTGCTTGCAGTTTTCATGAAATCAAGCAGCGCGGAATGTTTTTTCCTCCCCTTCCCCCTTCCAACCACCCAGCCCCAGCATTACATTCCCCATTTCCCATTTAAAACCTGGCCAGAGAGAGATATTGCCGGTGTTACGTGTCTTGTCCTAGCAAACAACACCATGACCCCGGCCACAGCTCTGACCCGAAGGGCTTGATCTGGAGTGCAGGAACCATCAAGTTACTGTGTCTCCCATAAAGGAATAATATTGGGCGTTAAAGGGAGGCAGCGTGGTCGAGTGGTTTAGGACGCTGGATTTGAAATCTGGAGGTCCCTGGTTCAAATCCTCCATCTACTACTATCTGGATTTGTTCTCGGTTGCTCCGAGTTCAACTCCTCGACCGCGTTGTGTAAATAGCCAACTGTTCAGCCTCCCACCAGTTGGGATTCTTAATAGTTCATGTTACATGTACAATATTTGTTTATTTATTTACAGTGTCCCCAATTAGCACAACATGCAGTGCTAAATACATAAGCCACTTAAATAAAGTTGTTATTATTATTATTATTATTATTATTATTATTATTATTATTATTATTATTATTATTATTATTATTATATGGACAACATGTTCAGTCACAAGAGAGTGAACGTACCCGTAACCCTATTTTCTGGTATGGGAGCGCTCTCTGCAGAGGGATCTGCGTGGGCCACAAAGTCTTTACTGTCGAGGAAAACGGCTTCAGACTTCCATTTGTACACCAGGCGAAGCCTTAAAACTGTTCCTGGCTTAGTGGGGACAACGGTACGAACCGTTAAGTGACACGGGGTTACATGAGATCCTTTCCAGTCCACCATTTCTTGCAGTTCTGGCTCTTTTCTGAGGTCATCTAGCAACGACATGAGTTTTCGCCTTTGCGTTGAGCAAAGAGCCACCTGGATATTTTTCGTTTCTTTAACTTCTTGCTTTGTGACAGCGATGTCATTAACCGATACACGGGTCATGCAAGTGTCAAGCCACGCGTCAAACGTTTTCTCTTTAGATACAGGAAGCGTGATCACTGACTGAAATGTTCCTATCTGGTTGATTTGCCCTTCAACATGAGCTAGTGCAACAACACGAAGCAGTAGCTTTTCTTCTCCTTCTTTTCGAAAGCAGAACAGCTGAGAGAATGTGTCATTGTGACAGTCATACTTGACGCCCTCACTTCCGCACGTCACCGGTGAATTCGTGGAGTCTTTGAGTTCAAATCTCACCACTTTAGCCGGGTCAAACTTGGCAAAGTGTATTAGGCTAAACGAAACATCGAAAAAACCAAGCATAAAAATTTGGTCAGCATCTACCTCATCTGACATGATGTCCCTTGTGCAACGCGAAAACAGCTCTAACCTCTTATGTAACTGGGTATCTGCGGGAGATTTCTGGAAAAATGGCTTGAGATATTCCAACATGGACCAAATCCCTAGACTCTCCCCCCACTTCCTAATCAGATCAGCGGGGTGTCGGCTGTCGCAGTTTGTAACACACAGTTCCTCGAGAATCTTGCACACCTCGCATACAAGTTGCCTGATTTTTCTCTCTCTTTTGGCTTCTCTAAGTTTAGACGCCATTCGAACCAAGGCATCCTCAGGCAGTCCTCTCAAGCCATTTTGTACATCTGGAATCATTTGATCACGAAAGATGGCTTTAATGTCTTGAATGAGGTGTGGAACAAAGGCCAGGAAATTCGAAGCGATGAATTCTTTAGACGATGAACACATCTGTTGATATTTTGACGCAGTGTCGGGAGATATTTTCTGGTGAACCCCAAGATAATTTGCATGGTCTTCCGACGAGGCTGCTGTTTCTGCCTCTTCGGTGGATGTCGCCAACTGGATGCAGCAGTCCGTTAAAATCGTTTTGCATAAAGACTCAATTTTACCAGTGAAATACCTCATCAACTCGGCGTTCTCGATCTTCATCCCCCGGATCTCGACTGCAAGTTCTCTCAGATGTCTTATGTGCATCTGACCTCTTTCGGTCACTTTGTAGTCTAGGAACATTCAAAATAAGATTGAGATTAACATTGTGCATACCAAAGCAGTTTGAGGCCTGGGTCAGGAATGTGAAGTAGAATTATAATTGGGTAGCTATATCTCTTGTTTGGAATGATCTCCCTTGATTTGTTTGCTTGTTTTTTAATGTATTTTTTATAATACAACACAACGTACATCATCACCTACAGTAATTATAATGTTAACAACGCTTGCATTACCTAGCAAGCAATACTCAGGTAATTAAAAAGTTGACGTCAGTTTTTCAAGCGTCTGTCTTGCCATTAATGATAAATTTCGTCACAATGTTGTGACGAAATTTATGGTCAATAACAGGACAGACACATTAACAACTGATGTCAGTTTAACAAATCGAATGCGCTTATCGACAACGATGCGCGTCATCACAATGGACTCACGAGGCGCAGCCTAGCAAGTCCACAACAAATTTTGACCAATGTGATAACGCGTATCGTTTTCGATAAGAGTACAGACCACGCTAAACCACATTCGATATTTGCACCCCCTGCATTATGCAAATGAACTACTTGTACACGTCAGAATTTCCTTTCAAAAACTTTTGCAAACTCGCTCAACATCATGGATAATAGTCATCCATGTGTGGCGTGGACGGGTTGGTTCGGAGAAGAAAAGAAAATAAAGCAGTAAAATATTCACCAATGTGTTGCAACGAACCAAAAACACAAAAACTCGAGGGAACACAATGGTAAATATTCCTATACTTACGCCACTTTACGCCATTTTATACGTCACAAATTCCCACTAGGTTCTACTATCTTGAAATATACCCTTAACTAATCAGTGTGGTAAATATACTATACGTGGCCTATAGTTTCCAATCCGGTCTCTTCTATTATCCATGCTCAACATGCAGACATAATACAAAAAACAATGTTTGGGAAAACAGTAATGACGAGCGCTCGTTGTCGATAAGAGTTTAGACCCCGATATACCACATTTCGATTTGTTTTCTGCCACAATATCAAAAGCAAAGAAAATGTTTTTTTAGAGCGGGAGCTGAAAAAGGCATTGCGCGACCCATCAGCGCGAGCAGTGTGGTATGGACTCTTATCGACAACGGCAAATTAGCCAATCAGATTACGAGATTAGCAGCAATTGTGGTAAAAAGGATTGTTTAAGGTGGCTCAAAACAGTTTACAGCACATTCCAAGACTTAGATTTTGATGTGTCATTATAACCACTCTTTATCAATTGATGCTACAATCATGATATCAAAAAACTGCCCAATCAATGGTGAACACGTTGGTATTATTTTCGTGACACAATAGGTTACCATAGCAACACTATGGCCTGCTAAAAACACCCTTAATTTAAACTTTAAGCGCTTGTAACTCAAAAACGAGCTCTGTGAGCCCTATTTTTTTTAGGGGAAATTTGTAATCAGTTCGTACTAATTGGTGGGGAAAAGTGTTTCTGGCACTCTGATGATAAAAGGGACAACTAACCTTCTTCTTTCAAATTTTCAAGACCTTTTCTTAGTTTATCAAGATCTTCTAGCTGGCCGCCGGCCCCTTTGTCCCAGGGTTGCAAGAGCGCTTTCAGCTGGTCATCTTCATTCTTCCAACTCTTCATGATCTCACTCGTTTCCTCTTCGGGTGTCCCAATCTTTTGCGCAACGGGTTTAAGGTTGAAAATGGTTTTTTCAACCCGAAGTAAGCGCTTAACATAACCACACAGATCTGTAATGAAGGTGCAGATTTAACTCAGTTGCAGTCACTGTGCTTATGAATCAGTTTTGTCTATTGTTTCCTCTGAATTTACTCAATGTCAAGTTTAAATTGACGAAAAGGGCTGAACAGGACAAATTACTCAAGATGGAAAAAAACCCTTCCCCATGCACACAGTACGACGTCCTTTAACAATAGGGACCTTACGCAAAACACGACGGCAACGGCAACAAGAACGCCCGGGCAAGAACGTCACCAAACAAAAGGTTTAATTAGCAGAACAATAGCTGTGCACGTGCGTTATAACTCTTGGTACATTTCTTTGCCGTCTCCTGCAAAACAACAACGTGAAATGACGACATTCTGCGTTGTTTGGAGAACGCGAACCACAACGGCTAATTTTTCGTATTTCTCTTTGGAACTGAATGCATTCGTAGCATATTCAGCGGAGGCATGTTTTAATACTAACTAACACACTGAATAGATCTCAATAAATGCGACATTTCAAAGTAAAATAGAAAAACATGACTCCAATAAATGGAATGCGGGCCAAAGTTCTTTGTTGGCTATTCCATGGCATTACAGTTTTAAAGGGCCCCACCCCCGTCATTTATACACCAAAAGGAGCCGGTCCTTCAGGTTTTGTAGTCTCATCAAGTACCGAGCAGTAGCACAACAGGATAATTTAGACGACATCTCGTGAGATGTTCCCCGGTAACAATTAACTAGTGCAAAGATCATGAAAAAAAGACACGTACGTACAGTACTAATTCAAACTCTGGATTCTATTCTTTTTTGCTGTGGTAAAACACCGGCTGGTCGATAATGACAGGGAATAAAAAATAATTGTGAAATAAAATTTCCCTCTTTGTTTAACCATGTCAAGTTCCTGAGTTCTTCTGTGTTGTGCCTTTGGGTCGGACTTTGTTTTGTGTCTTGCAAAAGAAATAAAGGTCCAGTAATACGAGCAACATTTTTCTTCAACTTTTCTCGCAACGTTGAGCGTATCACCGCTTTTATGACCAACTTGTCTCGCAGCAAAATACAGTGTTGCAAGTCTGCAAAATTCTACACGTATAATTGGTCAATCGTGTGGAAATAAAGATGGCGCCTTCTTTCATATAATTTAGCTTCCGACGAAGTTCCACTTCGACTTCTGGTCGTTTTTTTCTTTTTTAATTTTCCGTGCCAGTGAAGTTCTCTCAATATGAAGATCAGTGTCGTTTCAGATAGATAGCCGAAAAATTGTGATTTTTCGCCAGTTCTTCTATGTTTGCTGCTTGCATTGTTTTGAAGGGACAAGCGACGTGTTCCAAGGACTATGATAGCCCTCAAGGACGTTTTAAAGGGCAAATTGATGACTGTCCGAGAGTTACTGGTCTACTTAGCATTCAGGCTCGTCTTCACTGTCCGCCATGTTTGTATTTTATTTGCCGCGCTTCACGACGGCCAATCACAAGGGCTGAATTCAAATTTGTCGCGAAACAAGTTGTAGCTTCAGTGGTAATACGAACAGCAAAACTGGAATTTGTTGCAGAAAGTAGAACTCGAGTCTACTTTGCGTAACATGTTGCCTCAACTTGCAACACTGTATTTTGTTGCGAGACAAGTTGGTCACAAACGTGGTAATACGCGCAACAGAGGGTTTCAACTTGCAATGCAACAATGTTGCCTGGGGTGCAAAGCAAGTTCCCTGACCTAATTAACTCTGGCTTGGACCCCTCAATGAAAGAGCCAGCAAAGACGGACTGGAACAGAACAATAGGCAAGAACACGTTTGAAGTAAATTTGCTCATTGTCTAATTTTCTAGCCTACCTTGTTCGCAGAAGTGGTATGCGCTATTGTGTCCATACTGCCCTTCGACAGTGATCTTTCCACATAAGATTCTGACATCAGTAATCGCTTCCAGCGGAAATCTGATCAAATGCCCCGTGCTCCACCAAACATAGGAGTCTACACTGACTTGTATAGTACTTGGTTGTTTCGCGGCCAACTTATAATCTTCCTCAAGACGAACAGAAACTTGAAGACTTTCGCTGTTGAAGATTCGCTTGTCGGTCGGTCCGTCAGCGGAAAGCAGCAATTTGAATCCATCGTTACACAGTTGCGGCAATGCCGAAGCATCGTGCTCTTTGTAGTACGGTTCATGGAAGATATCTTGACTCATGAAGACGAGGGCTAACTCATGATCGAATGAGCTCCCTTTAAACAATACTGACAATGTATAACTGAATGGTGACAAATTCAGCCGCGATACAATCTCTTTGGTACGAATCCGAGTCAATGTCAACAGATTCCAAATGAGCGAAAATCTTTCAATTTCGATGCTCAGTTCTTTCTTCTCGACATTAATGATTGACTTTTGGCTAATGTCCAGCCAAGAGATCTTTCCATCTCTAGCTTCTGTCCCGTGCAGAACAAGAAGGCCCTCATTTCCCTCATCGATCATAATCTTAGTTGTCAAGGTGACAGGTTTCTTAAACAGGTGACCATTTGGGTGAAGAGTAACTATCGGAGAAGCAAACACGATGTCATTTTCCAGCCCACTTTTCACTATCAAACCATAGTACTTTACTGGGTCCTCCAGGGTAATATTTATGTAGACTGGATTGTCGACAGCTCCAGGAGGACAGACGAGTCGGACACCATCTGCAGACACCTCACCACCTTCGCTGGTTATGAAGCCAGATGTGGCCTTGGTTGTTTCCCTTTCTTCTACATCCTCCTGCAAGGTGCCTTTGGGTTTAGAAACAAAGGCCAAAGTTTAGTAGGAACACGATATAGCATCTAGAAATTCAGTATATTGAGATCACATTAAAAACAGCGGTTCTGTTTTGCATCGCCAAGTCAAAAACCTAGAAATAGTCATATTGAATGGACATGCCCTCTTTGCCTCGCGATACGCACCAAAGATCACATTTCAGGCTAAGGAACTCAATATTCTTCGGCCTTATAGCGTCGCAAGACGACGTGTACTGCGTTCAAACATCCTTATATAAAATATAAATTAGAATTCCCGAGAAAAATGTGTTTAAGTAGTTCGTTGCACTCGCGATTTACGAATTCTTCGATTAGTGTTCTACCAACATCCCAAATGGTTTATCGACCTATAAACTATAGAAACTTGTGGTCTATTGCTAATTAAAATAAAGGACCTAGCAAGAAACTTTCCTTTATTGCGGCGGCATAGTATGAATTTCAGGGTCATAACAAGAAACGACAAATTCTGAACATTGTAAGCCATTTCTACACAAACTGTGCAAGTTTCAAATCAACTCGTCACCTTTTTCTTTTGGTGCCTGGTCATTTGGTACATCTTCAAATTGTTCCGGTCCACCCTGCAATGCAGAGAAACTTATTTATGAGCGCCTTGTCGAGAATAAAAGCTATTTAATGCAACCAAATAAACACTCTCTGCGCGATTGTGTTTCTTGTGTTAAGGACGGTGCCTATTAATTCAAAGGTATTTTGCGCGGTTCACTGAATATGCGGGAAAAGCAAATCATAACGAGTGCTATTGAAACCCGAAAAGAAAATTGGGGGTTACCACGCATTTTTCGAAGATAATTAATCGGCAATATTTGTAAAAAGCTTTAAAATACAAAGCAATGTATGGCATTTTTTTCCCAATTGAAGCTTAAGGCGGGGGTAAACCTGAATAGGAGTGAAATTTGAAGTATAATTAAGAGGGAATTATTAGGATTAAAAGAGGTTTGAAACACTACCAGACAGTAGACCCCCTCCAAAAAGAGTCCCAGGTTGGTAGGGGACTGTTTGGTATCCGTCTACTAATTCTTCACTTCAAATTTTAATTTTCCAAATCCATCAAATCGTCAACATTTCATATTTTCCTCAATTTAACCTATCCTTTGAGAAAAAATCTCTCTTTCCCAAAGCACCTAAAAATCACCCAAAAATTTACACAAAACTGCCAAATAGTGGACAACGGAATAAGCAGAGGGATTTGGCGTCGCTTGAAACGTGACCGAGATATTGGCAGAAAGGCCGTGTTAAGCGACGTGAAAACAGCCTTCACGTTGACCCCCGCCTTAACTATCTCTGAAAAATGCGTGGTTACCCCCAATTTTCTTTTTGGATACCAAGAGCACTTGCTAAGTTCTACTTTCTCCGCATAGCTTTGAACCACGCAAAAATATCCCTGTATTATAAGCACCACCCATAGGAAATCCGAGTATCTCGAGATGCGCAGACCGTATGCGCAATAACAATAGTAGGCACCGTCCTTAAGGCATTATTGCACAAATGGTAGGACAGTAAAGCCATGCATGCCTGGCTTTTGTTGCCTTACTCGAGATGTTTAATAACTGCTTACCCGTTTGGAAGGAAACTGGTTATCAGGAGTAGGTTCTTGTAGTTCATGCAAGTCTCCTTCTTGCCTTATTTCACTCCTATGTGGTTTAAAAAGAACATAGCAATGACGCTGTTGGTCCTTAACTTGTGTAAAATAAAAGCTGACATACTGACGATACATCAAGCTAACCAGGGAATAAATTCGTCTTATAGGTATAGAGAAACTAAAAGTATCAGAGAGGTAATAATAAACCGTAGGCCCCGTCTCCTCAGTGTACCTTCAGTGTTACATGGCTAGCAGGGGACGTTAAAGAACCCACACACTTCTCGTAAAGAGTAGTGCATGAAGTTCCCGGTGTTGTGGTCTGGCCTTGGTTTAGTGTTCAGTATTTCATGGGTTGGTGCTTTAATAAGGGCTGTATAGCCTGTTTGCCCCTTTCTCCCTTGAACTGATCTGTCCAGAAAATGCTTAAAGTAATATTCCCCCGCAAGTAGGTGAACACCTTACAACTTAATTATCAACTTGAAGTGAACGTGAAAGCTCATGCATGCTTTGATTGTTATAGCCCTTCGTCATGCTTCTTTGGAGACAAGTAACCTATAGATTGTAATGTACTGATTTTTATTTATAGTTAATCTATTTTAGTTCAGTTTTAGAGGTCAACTTGACTATGTATGTCTTCTTTGTGCTGCAGATTCTTTTTTTTTCTTATCTCACAGTTTCACTCCTAACAATCATGACTTGTCATTAGATACTAGATTCTTCAGTGGAATTGCATCATACATTTTCATAAAGCCCAACCTAGCTGTCTGGAGACAGCATTCCTTGACCGATGAAGAGAATGTTTGTTACCAGACTGAACATAGCTGTTAGCATTCTCTGTTTTGTAATATAAACAAGCTGGCACGTACTTGCTCGTCGATGTTTCCTCTGACATGTTAGTCTTGGATTGCTCCCGCGACTGAACTTGAAGCAGTTTTTGCGACTCCGTCTTGACAACCTCGCCCGTACCTTCACTACTTTCTGCAACACCAATGTCGACGTGGTCTGCTCTGGCACTGCGTATCTGTACCACCACCGATCCTTAATGGCAACGAATTTTTAAAGTTAACAGTCATTCAGCACTTGTACTGTGTCTATTCTATAGTCATCATGGTACTGCTGAGATTCCAATTGCGATTCTTGCATTAGATATCAGACGGGTTACTATTTTACGAGCAACATATACTAGATTCAGACTTCGTATGGGACAGCATACCCCGATAACGGACCCAAATCAGGATAACCCTCTGTTTGGTTCTTTTAGATTTATGGTTGTTTATCAGTGGCTAGATTTGATGATTGACAAAGTGAAGAATAATTATAGGATGCGTCAATAATTACCTTTGAGTAAATTTCCTTGAATTGACCGTGGAGTTAATGGCCCTCTCTTGATTTCCTAAAGAAATGGAAAGATTACACTTGACAATTAAGGAACATTTCTCATACAAGTAATGTACTGTTGAATTGCTGGATAGGTTACTGTAGTCGCTTCACTTTTTTACATCATGAAGGTGGGAGTATACATCGGAACAAAAGCATGCACATGTGGAAAGCTGTAAGTCGAACGATGGTGTACTTTTGACTAGCCTGCTGAACAGGCGTATTTTTTTGTTTACCTAAAATACGCAAAATAAAAGCCTGTTCTGCAGGCTAAAGTTTGACTGATTTGCCGTGATATAGACCAAATGTGCTTGGCTCTCGTCTTGAACACTCATGCCGAATCTATACTTTACCTTGTGATTACTGATGCAGATCGCATAAAAAACAATAAGAGATTCTTACCTCGCAAATTATCTGGTATTTCTCTTTCCTTCTTTCATCACCCTGTCTCGCCGAGAGGTGTTGAAGCGATTGTAGGATATCAGTCTTGTCCCGAGTTGTCATTTTTTCCTTCTTCTCTTCCCATTGCCGTTCTAGAAATTCAAGCTGCTCACTTCGTATTTCTTGAGTAGTTCTTTCTCGCGAAGCTTATTGCAGAGATATAATATGTTCCGCAAAATTTCCTCTCTCTCTTGATGGGGAAGTTGTTGAAGATCTGGGGACTTCCAAGCCAGTTCATAAAACCGCAAAGCTTCCTTTTCATACTTCTTAATCATTTTTCTATCTCCAGATTCATTGAGCAGTTGGTTTATCTCATCGATGATGCTCTTGTTAGCGTAGGAGAACTCCTCTTCTTCTGTCCACAAACGTTGATAAAACGCCAAAGCTTCACTCTCAAACGCTTTCTTCTTCTCGCCACTGAGGAATTTAGTGTAGTCCTTCACAATCCGGTCCCTCACTGCACTGTGGTTGCCATACTCCAGAGATTTCTCAATTCTCCAAGCCTCGGCCAAAAAGTCTTCAGCTTCATCACGGTTTTCCTGGTTCCTACAGATTAGTCCAAGTTGAAACGCACTTCTCGCCGTGTCGGGATGATCCCCCAAGATATCTTTTCTTATCTCGTAAGCATCCATTGCTGCCTTGTAGGCGTTGTCAAAATCATTTTTCCAGAGGTAAGCATTGGCGATGTTTCTGTGAAAGAGTGCTAAACGCAAGATTCCTGAAAGTTTCAGTTCTTTAGAGAGTTCAAGTGCCTCTTGATAGCACTGGATGGCTTTGTCGAATTGTTTTTGTCCCTCGTAAATAGTGCCAATCTGACCCTTGAAAAATGGCAAATCCAGATGATTCTTTGCGCCCGAAAGCTTCCCTCTCATGTCATAAGCTTTTGTGTAAAACTTTAAAGCTTCTTCGTAGTTGCCAAGCAGGTTGTGGCAGTTTCCAATTGCATTTAAACATCTTGTTGTAATTGTGTGGTTGTGCAAGAGGTCTTCCATTATTTCTAAAGAAAGGTGCAAACTTGTAAGCGCTCTTGGCAGACTTCCTTTTCTGAAGTAAATTTCACCTTCAGCATACAGGTATATACTTTGAGCTAATCTGTAAGACCGGCTGTCTTTCAAATTGTTGTAGGCCATCTGCAAAGAATTCTCAGCCGTTTTCAAGACTTCCATGGCCCACTTCCAGCCTTGGATTCCTAGAACTTGCAACGCTTCAAAGCATCTAAGTTCCGCGCGGAAAAGAGAACCTAAAATATATCAAATAAGAATATATCAAGAAGTGTCTAAAGCTGCCGATCAAAATGTTAGGTAATATATGAAAAACTTATTCAAACAAGATATTAATTCATGCGCTAATCTGTGGCCTTATACGTTCCTCGCCTCAAACGTCTCTTTCTAATTCCTCTAGTCACAAGCTCCTTTAAAAATAGCAAAGCCTAGAAGCCGACTATGAATAACAATAAAAGGGGATAAGCGCCTGGGGGGGGGAGGGAGTTAGTACTCTTTCCCCGGCCACATCAATTGTGATTGATTGATTATAACAAACAGATGATTGAGCATAACAAACAGATGGCGCGAAAAGCTATTACTTGTTTCTGAATTTTAGTCTCGAAATATGTATTTGTGGGACGCAAAGGCACCTTGATTTCCTGGATTTGAGGTTTGCCCTTCAAAGCGCCTCTGCTTTGAGACCTGCTGTTTCACATGGACAATTAATTCTCGGCATTGCAGTTCTTCGACGAAGAAGGAAACGTAAATTGAGCAAAATGAAACAGTAACAACTTTCAATGGTAAAATTGGCTAAATTATTCCTACCTTCCTTCCCATCTTCCTGTGCTCCTTCTGCCCAAGATTTGTAAATCTTTCTTCTTTGCCGGCTATCATCAATCATGGCTTCAACCAGGTAGCAAACCATGATTTGTTCTTGAAATTTGTCCTCAACAAGCAGGTAATCTGACTTAAAGGGAATGTCGAAAGCAAGCTGAAAGTTAAGCTTGTCAAGGTCAAAATGGTAGAACGCGCTCACGTAGTCCTTGTCTAGCATTGCTGCAATGACTTTCATCTTCGTCATGTACAACTTACTGAATCTATCTTTGGCTTTGGAGTACACTTGCTTGAAAACAGGACCATTTCCAACACTTTCCAGAAAGCTTCGCATCAATGGATGAAATTCATAGAGGACCTCCTTAGCCTCAGGATCTACGGATAAAACATTCCTACTTCTCAAGCCCTCCAAAAGGATTACTGCTTCGGATGGGTCTGCAGCAAGGATAGAAGCAGCAGCTTCCTCGGAGAAGGGACGGCAAAAGAGTGATAATGCCACTGCGGAGTTCCTGAAACTATCACTTGGAAGAAGAAAGAACATCTTCTTGAAGCATAACAGTTGTTCTTTATCAATCTCTTCGCTAAGACTGTCCCCTTCTTCACTTTTCTGGATGTCATGTGCTGTTGATGGAGTTGCCTTTTCTTGAGATTCCAACATCGCCATTTCTTGTTCAATCGTTCCAAGAAGCTTTTCGGCAGTTTCGATTCTTTGCCTTAAAATGGGTGCAATGACCTGCAAGACAACTGGCTTTCCTTTAGACAATTCCACCACTTTTTCCATTTCAGGAATCTGCGCTGAAAATCCAATCGCTGATTGAAGAATCGCCTTGGAACTTCCTTTCTCCAAAGCCTTGAGCTCATGGTACTGAACCGCCGGTTTCATCCTGAGACTTCCCTTGGAAACGTGTTCTCGATGTCAACAGTACCTTCAATCGCGGCTTTTCTTCAATGGCCATGTGATCAACGAGTCTTTCGAGAAAGCCCATCAACATGGTATTCAGATTCTCAGCATGATCCGAGCCATCGTCCCCTGACAATTGATCGGCATTGTCAAGTAGCAACAAGACATCGTGGCTTTCATTCATCAACTTCCGTAGTTGTTCAACGACTGGATTTTCGTCATATTGTATGATGGTCTGCTGAGGATCTAGTGCCAACATGACTTTAAAATAAACGCCTTTCATCTGCCGTTACGCCCCTTAAGTCGACAGCCTTCGACTTTCCCGGCCACTTAAGGCAAATTTCCCTGGCCAGTGTTGTCTTTCCTAGCCCACCAGATCCATACAAATTGACAATCGCAGGCTCTCCGGCTAATTTAGCCATAATAGCCTGCAAATCGATTTCTCTTCCTTTCAGTTCCTGCCTTGGTGTAACTTCCACTTGACGGCTTAGTTTGAATTTTTCAATTCTTTGCTCTATATCTTCCTTCTTGGAGGATTTACACGCAACAAACCTCTCCAACAGAGTCAAATTTTGGTCAGACAGAAACCCTTGACGAGTAAACAGTTGCAGACAAGAATACAAGTCTTGTTCTTTTTGAACCTGAAAGTTTCCCTCAAAAGTGTTCTGTATCGATGCTACTACACTGGTGATTTCTTCAGCGCTTAATTTTTCTGTGACATCTCTCAGTAACTCATCCAAATGAGGAGAAATCTTTTCTTCATCCGCCGAGACCTCTTCGCCCATTGTTTCCAGCGACGCCATCTTCGGTTGCAATGTCATGACATGTGGCTTCAGAAAGCATTAAATTTATGCAGAAGTATAAATAAATACACTTCTGCGATCGATTTGAGACATCTAATGTCCACTGCTCTATGGCTCACCGCAACAGAATATTCGTGACAATGTAATTGAGTAGGGGGACTTTTTCGACCTTGCGAAATGTGGGACTGTTAAGCTCTGAGAAGAACCCTTGCAGTTTTATGATGGCCGTAAACGAGACCTCGTTAGGTCAACAATAAAATTTAACTGTTACGAAGGAATCTTAAGTTGTAGCTTAGTAGACTTCGTTTGACTACTTCTTTAATCCCACGAGGCGACTTGCAAAGAAACGCATAGAAATATTGCAGACAGATTTTACAGCTATGATTACTATCTGCTAAGATAAGTTGCCAGCACATTATATGATTAAAATCTCTGCTTTCCTTGGTGTTTATAATTACAGATCTCATGAATTTTAATGTTATTCCGTTTCTCTGAACTGAAGCATAAACAAACACTGAATTCTAGGAATCGATCAAATTTTGCACCAGCTGCCGTCTTATATATCAGGACATCTGAAGGTATCTGTGAGGTACTGCACGGCTTTTGCAGTTCAGGGATGTGTTTGCTAATTTTTCTTTTTGTTATTGTTGAATTCGGAAACCCTTCAGTGACCCTCTCGTAATAAGATCATCGTCCCAAAAGGCAAAGTGAATTCCAATCTTAGGTTTACCATGGAAACGAGGTCGTGCCAGTAGTGCATCGCAGATTACCCGTCTCTCGTCATTTTTACAGGTCTCTTCTACAAGACTTCGCCGTAAAGTTAACTAAAATCAATTTAAGTTTCTGAGCCGGTTGTTCGATACCCGATTAATCCACGCAGAACTGAAGGTGCTGGGGATTTTGATTTTTGTTGTATAAAAAGGTTTTTTATTTGTTGTACGGAACTCGAGACCTCTAAACAGAACAATGTACAAACAGAAACCTTCTCGCCAAGAATTTGCAAATTCAGATAGAGAATTCATGCCAATCCGAGATTAAATTAATCGTGCTTTGAAAGACTAGACCCTCGGTGGATAACCCCTCCGAAAGTAAAGTCAACTGTGCCTAAGAGTCGGGCATCATAATGACCTCGTTGTAGTGATAAGCTAGTGAAGGGTTGCGCTCCACACTATACGTGCGTATTAACTAGGTACTACGCGCGCTCTCGTTGGCTGATATAGTGTATGTAAACACGGTTGTGTTTTAGATTTACGCGTACTTTTGAGAAAATATTTTATAAAAGTAATAGGGTATTTTTACGTTTTCACATGGCCTCTAAACACGAGCTGGGGGGCTTGGGAGAATTCTCTAAAGTTATGCAGAACCTTGACT